>SEYY01020071.1:0-32500 GCA_009176605.1 Armadillidium nasatum
GCAAATTTTATGCAAAATTTTCTGTATATTCCCTCTGTCAAAAGGCTTGATAATTCACCTATAGATAGTTAAATCAACAATATTCATCTTGTTATATTTGAATTTTTTATGTCTGATGACCACAAATATCCTTAATTGGGAAAACTCAAAAATTTTATTGCAAAATGTTTTTTTTGTGTATCAACTTTTTTTTTAGCCATCCAAAGTTCACGAAATTTTCAGAGGGTGTATAGTTAGGCAAGATACATATTTTTTTATTTAGAATAATATTTTGTATACCAAGTGATTTTATTGCTATACACAGGAATTTTTTTTTTTTTTTTTAAACTTTCCATATACAATACCAAAATATTTGGGAATACAATAAAGATTTCTGGTAAAGGTTAAGAAATTGTCAGATTTTCGATATAGGAAAATATTGATATATCAATGCAAATTTTTTTTTTTTTTTTTTTTTTTTTTTTTTTTTTTTTTTATTTTTATTTTTTTTATTTTTATTAATATAATTATTATCATTAATTATTACTATTATTATTTAGTTTTCTGGCATACTTAGTTTGACTTATCATAACCTGGATAACCAAAGTTTGCTGTGTGATACAGGCCTAACCAATAGATAGAAATTTTAAAATATTGATATAAAAATATTTATATATAAGGTCAGACAACTTCTTAACCTAAACCAAATTTTCTAAATAAAAATGCCTAACTTGCCCAACTGTACAACTCCCTGAAAAGTTTTTTTTATATCCAACCATTTAGTTGCTGTGCTTGAGAAAAATTTCAAATTTTTGATTTTTCCCTTACACAACAAAATTGAGTATATAAATTTTTTTCAAAAATACGGATCTAACCTTTGTAAAAATTTTAAATACTCAAGTCATTTTGATACAGTACACAGGAAAAGTTTTACAATTTTAAAAATTTTTCCTATGCACAGTAAGAAAATGGTTGGGTATATGAGTAAAATTTTCAGTGGTTGTCCAATTAGACAAGATATATATTTCTTATATGAAGAAAATTCTTTATACCTAACCATTTTGCTGCTGTGCATGGAAATATTTTTTAATTTTTTCACATGCACCGCCACAATTTTTGGGTGCAAAAAAAAAAATAAAAAATATATATATACTAAATAAAAAATGTGTATTTGTCTAACTATTTAACCTCTGAAATTTTGTGTACAATGGTAAAAAAAAAAAAAAATATTTTTTAAAAGTTATCAAATTTTTCCAGGTTAGTTTTACCTCATTTTTGAATAACAATAATATTTTCTAAACAGTAAAGTAAATTTACATTATTTTAAATGCAAATGCTTGCCTTTTGTAGTTTTCAAATCCTCAAAGTTCAATTTTTATGTACTCAATACATTTTTGGGGGGACAGACCATTGACAATTTTTATAATTTTGTCAGAAAAACCCTACCTGAAAATGGGGATATTTTTTTTGAGTTATTGTTGTCATTTATTAAATTTCTTTTATAGAAAATATTGAAATATGAAAGATTATTCTGCCAATAATCTCCAAAATAGACAATATATATATATATATATATATATATATATATATATATATATATATATATATATATATATATATATATATATATATATATATATATATTATATATATAGGGTTTTTATCAACATTCAGATGAAGTGGACCAACAAAGAATAAAGCAAATCATGTCTAGAGCACTTGAAGATGCCAAATGGGTTGTTGAAAAAGTAGGCAAGCCTGTATTGTTAAATATTTGCATAATAATTATAATTATTAATACTAGAATGAGTATGGAAGGTTTAATTCATGCTATAGATGATTTGCAAAAATTTTCTTTTATATTGTAAATTAAAAGTTGATGTGACTTGTTTTCATAGTAGGCAATCCTGCAAATGCAATTATTTTGTTTTTTGTTTCCGATGAGTAGCAAAGGTGGTTAATATAAATTTGTATTCTAATGATAAAAAGTAATCTTGCTGTATAAATAGTTAAGTACACTACAGTTGTTCCCCATACTTTAAAAATTCAAGATAAAATTTTTTGAAGTAAACTTCAAAAAAATTATTATTTTGTTTGGTGTGCAAAATAAATTGTTTATAGCAACAATTAATTTTGGAATATACTTTTATTAAAACAAATGTTATAATCACTTTATAATTAACAAACCTAGCAACCCAGTGCTCAGAGATTCCTATTTTTCATTGTTTTTAAAACCACCATCATGTAAATTGAAAAAAATTAAGAACTGTTCTTTTGTATTCCTTTAAAGATTATAATGATAATATTAAATAAAATGATATAATTTTTTGTGACATTTGTGTATTATTGCATACAAGGGAGTTAAAAATTTAAATCTTAACTTTTGAATTTTATTTTAAAAATCAGAAAATGTTATATCGATACCTCAGAACCACACCGTAACAAGTAAAAAAATGTAAATTTTTAGTTATGTACGGCTAATGGTAGTGTAGAACTGTATCTACTCGATGCTATAGAGAAACAACTCAAACTTTCAGCAAGTTCAGAAGTTAATTAAAATCAAGAATAATTAGACTATTGGTATTCTTATGTTAACAGAATTTTTAAAATGTAATTATCTCAAAACTCTAAATTTTGACTTGTTACAGTATGGTACTGGGGTATCGATCATGGTTGTATACTCAAAAGTGTTTCATATACATATATATATATATATATATATATATATATATATATATATATATATATATATATATATATATATATATATATATATATATATATCACATTACCTAAAATATTGGAACGACCCAGATAATATGAGGCAGGAATCTGATTCTTTTCCATATAATGATTCTAAATTATATAATACCACTATCGAACGCCTCACATTATATTTTTCACACTTAGTTTTAATGAATTTGAATGGAATATTACGTTTAAATAAGTTTTGTATTTCCCTTAACATTTTCGATAGTCAATTACCTAAAATATTGGAACGACCCAGATAATATGATGGCAGGAATCTGATTCTTTTCCATATTAATGATTCTAAATTATATAATACCACTATCGAACGCCTCACATTTATATTTTTCACACTTAGTTTAATGAATTTGAATGGAATATTACGTTTAAATAAGTTTTGTATTTCCCTTAACATTTTCGATAGTCAATTACCTAAAATATTGGAACGACCAGATAATATGAGGCAGGAAGTCTGATTCTTTTCCATATAATGATTCTAAATTATATAATACCACTATCGAACGCCTCACATTATATTTTTCACACTTAGTTTAATGAATTTGAATGGAATATTACGTTTAAATAAGTTTTGTATTTCCCTTAACATTTTCGATTGTCAATTACCTAAAATATTGGAACGACACAGATAATATGATGCAGGAATCTGATTCTTTTCCATATTATGATGTTAAATTATATAATAACACTATCCAACGCCTCACATTTATATTTTTCACACTTAGTTTAATGAATTTGAATGGAATATTACGTTTAAATAAGTTTTGTATTTCCCTTAACATTTTCGATTGTCAATTACCTAAAATATTGGAACGACACAGATAATATAATACAGGAATCTGATTCTTTTCCATATTATGATGTTAAATTATATAATAACAGTATCCCACGCCTCACATTATATTTTTCAAACTTAGTTTAATGAATTTCAATGGAATATTATGTTTAATTGAGTTTTCCATTTCACTTAATATTTTTGATTGTCAATTACCTAAAATATTGGAACGACACAGATAATATGATGCAGGAGTCTGATTCTTTTCCATATAATGATTCTAAATTATATAATACCACTATCGAACGCCTCACATTTATATTTTTCAAACTTAGTTTAATGAATTTGAATGGAATATTACGTTTAAATAAGTTTTCCATTTCCCTTAACATTTTCGATTGTCAATTACCTAAAATATTGGAACGACCCAGATAATATGAGGCAGGAAGTCTGATTCTTTTCCATATAATGATTCTAAATTATATAATACCACTATCGAACGCCTCACATTTATATTTTTCACACTTAGTTTAATGAATTTGAATGGAATATTACGTTTAAATAAGTTTTGTATTTCCCTTAACATTTTCGATAGTCAATTACCTAAAATATTGAAACGACCCAGATAATATGAGGCAGGAAGTCTGATTCTTTTCCATATAATGATTCTAAATTATATAATACCACTATCGAACGCCTCACATTTATATTTTTCAAACTTATTTTAATGAATTTGAATGGAATATTACGTTTAAATAAGTTTTGTATTTCCCTTAACATTTTCGATTGTCAATTACCTAAAATATTGGAACGACCCAGATAATATGAGGCAGGAGTCTGATTCTTTTCCATATAATGATTCTAAATTATATAATACCACTATCGAACGCCTCACATTTATATTTTTCACAACTTAGTTTAATGAATTTGAATGGAATATTACGTTTAAATAAGTTTTGTATTTCACCTTAACATTTTCGATAGTCAATTACCTAAAATATTGGAACGACACCAGATAATATGAAGGAGTCTGATTCTTTTCCATATAATGATTCTAAATTATATAAATACCACTATCGAACGCCTCACATTATATTTTTTCACACTTAGTTTAATGAATTTGAATGGAATATTACGTTTAAATAAGTTTTGTATTTCCCTTAACATTTTTCGATAGTCAATTACCTAAAATATTGGAACGACCCAGATAATATGAGGCAGGAAGTCTGATTCTTTTCCATATAATGATTCTAAATTATATAATACCACTATCGAACGCCTCACATTTATATTTTTCACACTTAGTTTAATGAATTTGAATGGAATATTACGTTTAAATAAGTTTTGTATTTCACTTAACATTTTTATAGTCAATTACCTAAAATATTGGAACGACACCAGATAATATGATGCAGGAAGTCTGATTCTTTTCCATATAATGATTCTAAATTATATAATACCACTATCGAACGCCTCACATTTATATTTTTCACACTTATTTTAATGAATTTGAATGGAATATTACGTTTAAATAAGTTTTGTATTTCCCTTAACATTTTCGATTGTCAATTACCTAAAATATTGGAACGACACAGATAATATGATGCAGGAATCTGATTCTTTTCCATATGATGTTAAATTATATAATAACACTATCCAACGCCTCACATTATATTTTTCAAATTTATTTTAATGAATTTCAATGGAATATTTTTTAAATGAGTTTTCCATTTCACTTAACATTTTTGATTGTCAAAATATATAATATATATATATATATATATATATATATATATATATATATATTATATATATATATATATATATATATATATATATATATATATATATATACATATATATTTTTTTTTAATTTTTTTTCAGTATGCAAAAACAAAATGAATATGTACTTTCTGAGAACAATGTAGTGGGTATGTATTTATTTATTTATGGTGTATTTTTAAGTGTTATATAATTTGGCAGATTAAAGTACCCTATTCATGGTGTAGTATCAGATTAATATTTGTTTGATATATAGTGGTTATATAATAATATAATAGATATTGGTATTATATAACTTCCAAATGTAGGAAGTGCATGTACCTCATCTCTCCCCACACCATGATTTAAACTGAGAACCTTGAATATTGAAAGCTTATTCTGGATGGAAGTTTAAGTGTTCACAATTTCTCTGCCATGTGCCTTCATATACCCATTCATCTTTTCAATACAATATGCTTTTGTAGCTAAAACAGCATTTAATAACTAACTTTCCTTTGCTACTAAAAGGTATGACTTTTATTATACAGTAATATTGACTGTCATATTTAATTCTGTAATGCCATATCTTGTATGTAGATTTGAATATTCTTTTAACTTTAACACTGATTTAATGCAAACATTCCCAAGAAAGATTGTGTAAGTAATTTGTACAAGTTATACATGTGAACAGAAATTCCTTTTATAAAACAATTTAAAACTTTTAAGGGCTTAATATTTGCATAAGAAGTGGTAGCAGCAGCAATAACCACTCATAGAAAAGTTTTTTTTTTTTCTTTTTTTTTTTCTGTAACAAAGGCCAGTCTATGACTTGGGATCATACTACATCTACACATGCTTCACTGTTCTATGCATTTAATTAAAACTTCAGTCTCCCTCCCTCTCCCACTTGAAGGCAACTTGTGGATTGCTGTGATTGCAGCGTAACTAAAGTTCTTGAACTTAGTTTTTGAGATGAATAGTAGTTAGGCAATGAACTTATCACTCTCGGATACAAGAACATCATTTTGATTCTTTAGAGTTTAAATAATATATAGTATATATATATATATAATATATATATATATATATATATATATAATATATATATATATATATATATATATATATATATATATATATATATTAATATATATAAAGTATGAGGTGGTAGAACAAATAACTTCAGAGAATTTTTTGTATGCTGTGAAACTTTACATTGAGAAGCCTCATGTTATTAACAAAAAAATCTGTGGAGTCAGCAACATATGGATCGGTGCTAACCGGGAAGCAAACCAAGATGTAGTTTTAACTGCATCAGGCCTTGAAAAGTTAATAAATATTGATAATTCTGAAGATAATCATTGTGAAAATTTATTACAAAAAGTTCTGTTGAATTATGGATTTTGCGCTCTTAGTGTTAAAGAAGGGACAGATTTCATGGACGTCATCTCATGGAGCAAAAATTTTCATCAATTAGCAGTCATCAGAAAAGTTATTCCAAAAAATATAGATTTTGAAGAGTCTGTTTATGAAATAATTTTAATCGGTAAGATATTCACATAAATCTGAATTGTTTTTTGGTGGTTAAAAATAATGTTGAAGTAATATTCATAATATTCAACAAGGCTTAGTACTTTTTTGTTTTCAGATATTCTAAATGACAAATATGTTTTCGTTCCAAAATTATCCACTTTTGCTGCAAATATCATTCCTGATTTTATATATTGGATTTGTTTGACTGAAAATAAAATAGTAATTGACACACTTAAAGGTATTTCTTCACTTTTATTGTTAAGTATAAAAATTGTCTTTAGTTCATACAGTATCCAATATATATATATATATATATATATATATATATATATATATATATATATATATATATATATATATATATATATATATATATATATATATATATATATATATATATATATATATCAGAAATTCCTCACCATAATCCTGGTTTGAAATGGTTAAATAAGATATTGCTGCCATCACTAGTGAAATGGTCAAAAAATAGAGAAAATATATTAGAAGGAAGTGGACCTTCGTCCCTTTGTTTAGTCAATATTCAGAACTATAATAGGGTGTATCAAAATCTAAAGCGTAAATATGCTTCACATCTTATGGAGGTAAGTTTGCCATCATGTTTCAGCTACTCTTATTTTTATTATTATTATTATTATTATTATTTATTTTAAAAATTGTCACTAGTGTAAAGTACTACTTTAATTTTAGTTAATATGAAAAAAAAAATATATTACTAGTTTTGTATTTAACATCAATGTTTCCTAGAGACCAATTTTGCCGGGGCCGGAGGCAGGGACAGGATTGCCTAAAATTTGTAAAGAGGTCAAAAGAACTGAAATTTTAGGTTAAGAAAATTAGATTTAATTGAAATTAATTTTGTAAGGAAGGAGTAGAAATAGCCAATATTCACTTAAATTAATGATTATATGCATTTTTTTTATGAAAATTACAGATTTTGTATAATAAAAGTTTGTAAAAAGTACGAAAATTTTGAAAAGTATTTTTCTGATTCATAATAGTGATTCAACAGGTTTACTTAGGTCGTTAAAGTTTGAAAAGATGTAAGATATAAAATTATCACTGCCCTCTGTTCTTGGACATTTCACTCCCCCAAATTCTAAAGCTTATGATGTAAATGTTCAAGAAGATTCTGATAGTGAATAGTGATTTAAGTGAATGTTTATTTAATCTTTTATGTTGCATTCATTTTGCCCCACCCAATATGAAACGAAGGAATAATGGAATTAAAATCTTAAATTTTTTTTTTATATATTATCTTCGATTTAATCCACCATTAATAAGAATAATTGCAATTAACCACGGCAAATAGTCCCCTGTTTTCCTTGATTATTAGACGGGACCGGGGCCCCGGTCAGTCCATAGTGTTTACTTTGAAAAGAATAATTGTAATGATGACTTTGCACCAATAGTTGATAAAAATTCCCAAGTTATTATTTCTGTTGTTCACAAATAGCCTATTTTATTAAATAGATAAGGTAGATTTACTGTAAGTTTTCAAAATTAGTTTATTAAACCAAGATTATATATATAAAAAAATAAAGTATTATATATTGTAAATAAATAGTGCATTACTTTTGTTTTTAACTTGATCATTGATTATAGATATAAAAACATAAAGTATATTATAAATAAATAGTGCATTACTTTAGTTTTTAATTTGATCATTTAATTATAAAATATAATTGTTGAAAAAGAATGTTATGTATCAATATATTCCTATTATTTTGATTTTTTTTTTTTTAGCACTTTGCACAACATTTAAAAAACATTTAAGGTTTATGCTGACAGAGGTGATGACTTCTCATCATCAATAAAATTTGAAATTGCTGAAGGTTCTTTAAAAGACTTATCAAAAAGCTTGAATGTAAGAAATATAATGAGAGATCTAGAACAAGATCTACTTTTACGAAGGAATCCTCAGAAAAAAAAATGGAAACAAATGTGAAAGTAAAGTAGAATGAATGGCAATAGCAATTTAAAAAGCTAAAATTAGTTTAGGTAAGAACATAGAATAAGCTTTGAAAAAATATTTTTAAAAAAATTGTAATAATAATAATAATAATAATGAGGAAACAACCAAGTAGGTAAAACGCTAGAGTGCAAAAGGTGAAGATAATTGATTTAAAAGAAGAGGCTGAAGTTAGAAAACCATAAATTTATGATAGTTTTATTATTACTATTATTTTTATTTTTGATCATTTTATTATTACTATTATTATTATTATTATTATTTTTATTTATTTTCTTTAGATATGGTCAGAATCGACAGATCCTCAGAAATTCATTCATGAAGACCTTGCTATTGCAGCTTATTTAATAGTTTTATGGAATGAAGAAAGAAAAACTAAGAATCTAACTGAAAAACAGTCTTTTTTGGATCTTGGTTGCGGAAACGGACTTCTTGTTTATATTTTATCAATGGAAGGACACCCCGGAATGGGTATTGATATTAAAAGAAGGAAGTTATGGGATAAATTTCCAAATACAGTGTTTTTAAAAGTAGGTTAAATATATATATATATATATATATATATATATATATATATATATATATATATATATATATATATATATATATATATATATATATATATATATATATATATATATATTTATATTTATATTTTATTTATTTATTTAAGGTATCACCATCACTCACGGGCAGAGCCCTATTCGAGGAGTGTGGTTCTTAGTCAGGGAAATTGAGTTATATGTTATTTCTGACCAAGATGATAAGTTACACAGATTATTTGGGTTTTGGATAGGGAAACCCTGCTCCGGTACAGACCAATCAAGTTTATTTTTTCCACCGGTGGGCGTGGTTTCAAAATCCTTGATAGGCGACCTTCTCTGTAGGAGCAATTTAGAGAGAATGTGATATTGTATGTGTCGAAATAGCGTGGAATGTTGTAAGTGTTGGCTATGTTTTTAAGCGATATGTGAGTATTGAGATTAGCGTAATAATAATACACCTTGCCGTAAACTGTAATTAATTAATTAATTAACTACAGAAAATCTCCTACAAACGATCAATTTTTAATGTCCGTTCAGGTAACTGGGTCGGAGGTTCGAACCTCGATTTGTATACTTTGCAGTACACGTGCGAGAGCGAGAGGCGAACCTCGTTCCCTTAAGCCAGAGAAAAACTGACTTTACCGACTGAGCTACCGTGAACTCCATATAATATATATATATATATATATATATATTATATATATATATATATAATATATATATTATATATATATATATATATATATATATATATATATATATATGAATCCCCCCGCAAAACAACCAATCCCCCACATCACCAAACATCACTTTTTGCTCCTCAAAAATTCACCCCCTTCTACAATGGAAAACAGAAACCGATCTAAACTCCGAACACATACCAATAATTATAAAATAACCACATCAAAAACAAACCCACTCACAAAATCTAAAACCACATTTACCAAATACAAAAAAGCAGACTGGACCGGTTTCTCCAACTACATAGACGAAAACCTCACAACAAACGAAATTACAAACATATCCTCCCTCAAATCAGCTATTCAACATCTCACCCACACAATCCAGAAAGCAGCCAACATCTACATCCCTAAAGGCCACATTAAAAAATACGAACCTAGCCTCTCCCCCGAAATCACTTCTCTCATAAAACAAAGGAACGCACTAAAACGCCAAAACAACCCCACTCAACTCACCAAAACTCAATTAGAAACCCTTAACAATCAAATATCGACCCTAATAAAAACTCACACAACCAACAACTACCAAAACTTCCTCATCAAAAACTTAGGACAACACTAAACAGCAAAAGAGTCTGGAAAACAATCCACACAATCCACAACGCAAAAAACAACACACTCCACACTCATGAAACTCCAACCAATCCCATTACACAAACCCCATTAACTCCCAAACAACACATCAACCTACTGGCCACACACTTTGCTAAGCAAAGTAGCTTACCTACCCACCCACAAAACAGGAAAATAATAAGAAAACTGAAAAAGCTACGCAACAACCAAAACAACTTAAACGTCATCACACCCACAAACACTCAAAACACCATTAAAACTATCAAAAACTCTCCAGCAACAGGACCAGACAACATATCAAATATTCACCTAAAACACCTATCCAACCACACAATCACATACATAACCTCCATCTTCAACAAATCCATCCAACTCAACTATATCCCCCCCCAATGGAAAAAAGCATTAATCATCCCTAAACTAAAACCTGGCAAAGACCCTTCAAACCCCTCCTCCTACCGCCCAATCTCCCTTTTATCCACCATCTCAAAACTTCTTGAAAAACTAATCCTAAATTCTATCCTCCAATTCATCCCACAACAAAACTTCCAACACGGGTTCAAACCCAACCACTCCACCACCACTGCACTTACCAACGTCATCCAACCTATAATAAACGGACTAAACCATAAACCTTATCACAAAACTATACTAATAGCAATTGACATAAACAAAGCCTTCGATACTGTCCCGAAACATAATCTTATCCATAAAATCCTCCAATCCAACATCCCAACAAACACTAAGAAATGGCTAACCAACTTCCTATCAGGAAGAACCGCCCAAATACAACAAAACGGCCATAAATCACGTACCATCAACTTAAGAAACGGAGTTCCGCAAGGAGCCATACTCTCCCCCACTCTATTCAACCTGTACACAGCAGACCTCCCTCAACCCCAAACAACTTTCACCCGCATAATATCATACGCCGACGACTTAACTATTACCACCACTCACAAAAACCTCACCACCGCAACATCTCTCTCACACAAGACTACATAACACAACTCCAAACTTGGCTAGTAGAAAACAGGATGACGGCATCCCCAAACAAATCCTCCATAACCCTTATAACAACAGACAAACACATATCCAACACCCACCCACAAGTCCTACTAAACAACACCCCCATACCCCTCAACAAAACCCCAAAAATTCTCGGCCTAACATTTGACACTCACCTCACTTTCTCCAAGCACATTCAAAATACCACATCAGCCGCAAACAGAAAACTCAACATCCTCAAAACAGTGGCCAACACAGACATAAACAACAACATACAAACCTCAATTGCTATCTACAAACAATTTATACGCCCCACCATTAACTACGCCTCCCCTGTCTGGCACCCTCTGCTCTCCGACAAAAACTTAACGACACTCCAAAAAACGCAAAATAAAGCCCTTCGCACCATCACCGGCTGCACACGCACAACCCCTCAACAACACCTACATAACGAAACCAAGATACTACCTATAAGGAATCACCTCGAAATGATAGGCACCCAATTTTACGCAAAAACACGTCTACCCACACACCCATGTCACAATACTCTCCTCCAACCTACCCCACAGAGACTAACACAACCTCCATCGTCCACCGGCGCCTTTTACAAACAGATCCTAAATCACATCCCCCTCCTCCCCCCAATACCACAACAACCAAACATATACACACTCAACTAACACATTCATATATGATCAACAGACCTCCAAACAGCATCCTTAAAAAAGCCCCTCCCGAAATAAACACCGACTCCAACAACCTCCCAAGACACTTACAAATCTCACTAGCAAGATTGAGATGCGGGCACCACCCAAACTTACAACATTACAAACACAATTTCAATTTAAACCAGGCAACATCTTCCACTTGTACCAGATGCAAAAGGGCCCCGGAGACCGTAAATCACTTTCTTTTAGACTGTCCCTCCTACTGTCGCCCCAAAATCTTCTGGGGCATCACTTCTTTGAAAGATCTCTGGACGAGACCGACTGCGGCGGGAGGCTTCATTAGCGAAGTGTGGCCGCCTCAACAGGGGGTGGTCAGGGGGTGAGAAGGTAAAAAAAAAAAAGGTATATATATATATATATATATATATATTACACACTTTTTAAAGTAACCACCAATCACGTTCTAGACCCTTTTCAAGAAGGAGCAGAAAAATGCATCCAAGTTTATCTCAAATCTTGTAGGTGAGCGCAGACGCAGACTTTAAAGAGAGGAAGATAAGTATATCAGAAAAATATAATTTCAAAGAATTTCGGAAAACAAGAGATATCTGGAAAAGAGGCACCACAACAAAAGTATCTAGAAATATAAATCTCCTCTGAAAATTGATATGAAAACAATATACTCTGTGCTACGCAAGTGGTGGAATGCGAGAGGTCAGTCCTAATAGATAGAAGGCACCAACGTCATGTCATAGAGATAAAAGTACCAAAGTACTTAGAAAATATGGGATAGTTTATTAATCTTTTATTTTTAAACTCTAACCCTTTTCAAAGAGGGTGAAATCGAAATCTCCCCCCCCCCTCCTAGATATGAGAATATTACTCCATAAAAGAGGTGGATAAGGCCTTTATTTATTGTAATAACTGAATAAAAATTTTTTTTATAGCTTGAACAGAATTCTCAGTTTTTTGGTCTAACCTTAGCAACCGTTGTGGTCTGATATTTTCATGACAATTTGTTGTTTATATTCAGACCAAAGATATGTTTTATTCACACGTAACACGGTAGATCCATTGAAGAGATAGGAAAGTTGGGAAGTACTTTTTTAGGGAAATATAAAAGTTTTTAAAGAGTTGAATATCATAAGGTTGAGGCGCCCCCAGCTGGAAATCACATCCAGATAGCAAGAAAGAAATCGAAGAGTTTGAAGTGGAAAAGATGCAAAGCAGAGAGCATATTTAAAATAAGAGTGAAGAGTTCAGTTATCAGCATAAGAATGATCGTGATGTTGACGAAACGATGACAGGGCATGTGCTTTGTACTAATCGTTTTCGTGGTATATAATGCACCTTATGCATAGGGAAGGAATGAAATTCGATCCTTCCAAAAGGAAAGTGGTATCTGTGTTTGCCTATATACATATATACATACATAAAGGTGTATGGAAAGTTACAAAGAAAATAATCGTAGTTGTGGAATAAAACAAATATGGAAAGAACAGACTAAAATGTAGATGATAATAATAATAATAGGGAAAAGACTAAATAAAATAAGCAAATGTAATTCAAATTGCAATGCAAGTTTTACATATCCTCACAAGTCCATATGAATTTTTGAGTAGTTTGAGTATTATATATATATATATATATATATATTATATATATATATATATATATATATATATATATATATATATATATATATATATATATATATTATATATATATATATATATATATACTATTTTTTTTTTTTTTAAGGAAGATACAATAATTCCATCAGATAAATATTTATATCCTGAATACGACTGGTTGATCGGGAACCATTCAGATGAACTAACACCATGGCTACCAGTAATAAGTGCAAAATCTTCTACGACCTCTAGATTTTTTATAATACCATGTTGTGCCCATGATTTTACTTCCAAGTTCCAAAGAAATAAAAGTGGTATCAGTCTATATTCTGAATATTTGGAGTACATCAAACAAATAGGAAGCATTTGTGGATTCGAGGTTTGGCAAGATAAATTGCGCATTCCTTCAACTAAGAGAACGTGTTTTATTGGTCAGAATCGCAATTATAAGACAGAGAAATGGAAAGAAGTTGTTGAAACAGTAGATGAATATGTGCGAAGTCGTTGCAAGAACGAAGAGGCCAAAGAACTTTCAGAAAGTTGGTGTAACGATTTCAAACCAAGAGAAGCGATTCAAAAAACACGTAATTGTACGCAGATTGACAAGAAAGTTAAAGATAAAATAGTCAACCTTGTTACAAATTTGTTGCTTTCTCAACAGAATTTTATTCAGGTATTTTGACATTTTTGTAATTCTTTGTAGTCAGTAGAGAAATTATTGATTTTTGAAATGAATTTCTAGTTTTGAATAATTTCTCAAAATACTTTTATTTTTAACTCAATTGAAAGTTATGATTATATTCATTTTCAAGTGCGAATAGTATTATCTGCTTAAGAAAAAACTAACTAAAACTTGTAGCTGAATTAAGTTTAGAAGTAAACTGAGTGGTTTCTAAAATAATATACAGTAGAATGTATTATTTTTGAAGGCTTAATTAACTTGTACAAGGTATAGTGAAGTAAACTAAACTGATTTAATTTTTATTTATTGTATAGATTGATAAAGATGACAAAATAGTGAATTGGAACAAAGGTGGAAATTGCACATTTAAAGACATAATTAATATCCTGAGTAAAGATGACTTGAAACATTTGAAGAATGAATGTGGAGGCTTACAAACTCTGATAAGAAATCATAAATTTATTTTTCAGATTCAAAATGGATGCATAAATTTGAGGGTAATCATACCAAATATTTTTTTTGAAAGATAAATTTAAATTAAAACATAACTAATATTTTAAACTAACATAAACTAAAATGATTTCAGGTGCCCGAGTCAAAGTCTGCGCAGAGTACGAAATTAAATTTAGTGAAAACCAAAATATGTTGGTTTAATTACCATCATCCCCAAGGCTGTACATTGAAAAATGAAGACTGCTCATATATTCACACATGATGTATATATATTTATGTATAAAGACGATTTCTCCTATGTATTTGTTATCCTAATATCACAGTCGTATTTGTCACAAAGAAATCTTAGGATTCTAGTTCATTCTTAATTTCACTCTGAAATTAAAAAAAAAATAATAATTATATACATATATATTTGGGGTGTATATTATGACCATTCTATCCGGCGTTTATGTGTGTAGAAAATTTTAATGAAAATTCCTTTTAAAAGCTAAAATTATCAATACTTAAAAATACCATGATCTTACAATTACATTTTTAAAACAATCTATCAATTTAAATTAAAGAATATAAAATCTACTTACCTTGCCATATATCGTGGGCTTACAAGGAAAAGGTAAAGTCCAAAAATGCAAAAAAAAAATGTTATTAATGGTAATAAGTACTACAAATTGTGCTCTTTGCACAAGGAAAACGAACTAAGTCCTACCCCTTATAGTTCCTTAGCAATGAAATTGTCACAAATTTTTATTACATTACGCACATTGGGTTTTCAAACTTAAAATCGATTATCTCGACCACTTTTGAACTCTATACCATTTTCTTGTAAGCCAACGATTTTATATATATATATATATATATATATATATATATATATATATATATATATATATATATATATATATATATATATATATATATATATATATATATATATATATATATATATAATCGGAAAATATCATTTGGCATGAAAATTAATTTAAAGATCTTTGAAATATTGTTTTATCATCCGATACCTTATATTGAATTAATCCAAAGAAATGTAAGGTGGGATGGCAGACCCTTTTACATTTACATATAATTATAAGCTATTAATATTTAAAAGCAAATTAAGAGATTTTGAAAACCTTCAGGTATAATATTACTTACCTTCAGCATGACCAAAATCTCCTCATTTAACTTTTTAAGGTCTTTTAAACCTTGTCTCAGAATCTCTGCGGCTGGTTTTCCTGTGCACTGTATACGGAAGTGTATTTTTTGCTCCATTGGATGAGGTATAGTATAACCACAGAATGTAACTTCAGGACTGAAATACATTAAAAACATAAATCTTTTCAAATAAAATACTGATCATGAGAATGCAATATTTTATTTCTTAAATTTTTTTTTTAATATTCAAAAACGACAGATCCCAACACCAAAATCATGCAAGAAAAAAAAAAACTGATTATGTCTGTAGAAAGATAATTGCTACTTGACTGAAGATTATGTCACATTTTAAATGCTTATTTTTATTACAGTAGGAATAAAAGTCGCGCTTACGCAATTATATATATATATATATATATATATATATATATATATATATATATATATATATATATATATATATATATATATATATATATATATATATATATATATATATATATATAAACTACTGGAAACCTGGTAAAGTTACAGGCCGATATGCTTCGATACACGGCGTTTGAAAATGTGCCAGTCAAATGAAATTGGGGGGAGGGGGGAAAGAGTGCTTTCCAGATTTTACCAGTTGACTGCATGTAAGATTGAGCATAGCTGTTAAATCAAGGATCAGAGTTGGACAGAGAAAGGATGAGACTAGAAAAAAAGTTTTGCAAATCAATTTGTTGATTTGATTGCGGGTTTCACAGAAGCTTTGTATACCTTCAAACCGTGATTGAAGAAATTATGATAATATTTGATCTTCCAGATTGCAAATAAGGAATTCTAAGGGAAAGAGATACATACCATATGTTTACAACTGATGTTTAAACAGTTCTTACTATATTCTACCTGAGCACTGGAAAATTGCGTATATGTGTGTGTATAAATAAGAATGTAGGAAGAAAGGTTTAGGAAATTATAGGACAGTTACTTTTAAATCATTAATAGTAAAACTCTTGGAAAGATACTGAAAATTCACGTAGAGGAACATTTAACCAATAATGAAAAATACAAATCTCCAAACTTTTAAAGGTTTTAGGAAACCTTTTGAAATCAACAATGTATTAATGATTATACTGATGATGGGGAACCAGTTTTTTATATTATAGTTGTATGTTTAGATTTCAGCAAAAGCATTTGATAAAATTATTTCCACTGGGTTAATGTGCAAGTTATCATAATGTAGTAAAAGTGGAGTGGTTTAGACCTAGATAAGAAAAATAAAAAATATCAGTAGAAGTGGCAGAAGACACTGTGTAGTACTGAACGGTCATGACATCTTGGGAACTGGTAAAAAAAAAAAAATTGGTGTTCTTCAATGTTATGAACTAGTCTTCTTATAAAAATGTATCGTTTCAAATTTTGCCGACGATCACGTATGTTGGAAACAATGAGAAATATATAAAGATAAGCAGACCTTACAAAAATCTATCACTGGGCTGAAAACTGGCAAAGAATTACAATAATAAAAATGTGTGATTCCTCGCATGGGTAACTCAAATAAGAATTTTAATTGGGATAGGAAAGGAAATATTTAAATTTTTTGTACAAATACGTAATAGACAAACTTTTTACATCATATACCTAAAACACTGAAAAATAAAATAGGGGAAGCTTTTTAGTCATATATATATATATATATATATATATATATATATATATATATATATATATATATATATATATATATATATATATATATATATATATATATATATATATATATATATATATATATATATATATACTTAACCACTGTAAAATAAACAAATTGATTAAAAACATTAATACTTATCAAAGATGTTAAGACACTTACTACTGTACAATTATGTGTTTTAATGGATTTCCTAAGGTATGACCTTCATTATAAATAACAAAAGTTTTGCTGAAATCATTCTCTCCAGGTAGCTGTAAAACATAAGATATAATAAATTAAACAATTAGATCACAGGAAAGATAAACTGATAAATAATATAGTTAAAAATTATAAGCATTTACAAGAGAGTGGTTCGAACTCTCATAAGGCTTCTGAGTATTATATATATATATATATATATATATATATATATATATATATATATATATATATATATATAATATATATATATATATATATATATATATATATATATATATATATATATATATATATATATATATATATATATATTTTGGTGGGTACAGATCAGAGACTTACCAATTTTCACCAGAGTTGGGAAAATACCGGAAATCTGTTAGTTAATGGCAGACATGTCCCGATACACGGCCTTTAAAAGTGTGCAAGTCAAAGGAAGATGGGAAGACAGATAAGAGGTGTGTGTTCCAGACTTTACCAGTACCGTGCATGTACGATTGAGCATAGCAGTTAAGTCTGGGGTTGGAGAGTTGGACAGAGAAATGAGACTATGTAGAAAGTCTTGTGGCATGAACCCTTCTCAATGGGAGGTATGCAACGTGAGAGCTCAAAAGAGAAGTATCTGTTGTAATAGCAACAGTATAGAGAAAGTAACACAATAATTCAAAGGGCAGAAACAGATTGGAGAGAGTAAGAGCAAAAAGAGTTTATAAGACGTAAAGCCCTATACTCCACCTTTTTAAAGAGCTGAAAGTTAGTAAGTATACTTATGTGCCTCAATAGATTACTGAAATAAATTGTTTTGATAGTATTTGAACTTAAATCTGTTATATTCAAGGATGTAGGTTTGCTAATTCCAAAAATTAACATTTTAATAACGTTTTTAAGACAAAAGATATGTAAATTTTAATATTTTAATTCAATTTCAAACTTATTTCGGAAACCAGTTATTATTAGAATATCCCTAAGTGAATTCAATGATTATAGAACAATTCACAGTGCAAACAACTGCCACTGTGAATAATTAAGTGTTGACAATTGTCAAGTCTGAAATATTGAAGGCCATAATGGAAAAAAAAATGAAATGTAAGTATTGTCACTTGGGAGAAATGCAAAGGCCAATAAGAAGATCGTATTTTAAAATTGGAATTCTTATAGTTATGATATTGTATTTTTAAACCTAGATCTCTAATTTTTATTTTTTTTATTTCACCTTACTTTTATTGGGAAGAAGAGCAAATACACAAGGAAAACTAATTTTTCACTTGTACATGGGTAGTAAAAAGCTAATCGATAAAAATATAATGTCACATTTTGAAAGATCCATCAACAATAGAGTTTTTATAACTGCTTAAGTGTCAAATTCCTCTTCAGTAGCAAATATTAAAATTTTATTTGAATACTAAACAATATCATAACATAAAAACCGATTCAAGAGTTTAAAAATTGGTTGACAAATCAAATCCTGCTCTTTCATATGGGATTAGAAGCACATTAAAAGCTGTTGCCTCCGTTAATGAATAAATCAACATATAATTTGGCACTTTTTGGCACTTTGACAAATGTCAAAATTTGAAACTACAGAACAAAAAGATCTATGATTTTATCAAGCATTTTCTTTCAACCTTGCAATCACTTTTTCAGCATTAGCTATGCTACTTGATAAAGTGTTTATATTCATGGACAGTTTTTACTAATTCATAACTCTAAGTCATCGATTTCATATGTAATCAATGCTTACATTTGTTTTCTTTTGATACACTCCTAAAATAATGTTTTGTCTGTGAATCTCCATTTTGTCATGCAAATAAGATTATGAACCACCAGAACAAAATCATTACTATGTTCACTCTTTATAATGGAAATAATGGAAATTGTACTGACTATGAATTGTCCGTGGCAATTATCTAGACATGAAATTTAATATATATCTTTTATTCACTTGGTTTAACTCAGGAGAAACAAGTAAATGGAGTACTCTATATCCTCAACATTCATTAAATCTCTTTATCCTTACCTTGAAATAATTTTATTAAAAAAATATAAATAATTTTTATATAAAGAAAACTTTTCAAGTTTACTTACACATTCAATTTTATTTGTATTTCCAAGTTGATTAACAGTATTTAAACGAAATCCATCTGGACCAACAGGCATATTGTATAAATTGATATAGGCAACCTGTAATATAAATATTTTAACATTAATATTACCTAGGCATGAAAATGTAAGAATACACTAGATCCACAACAAATATTATAAACTATAGATTAGAATCTTGAGACAGTCAGTAACAAGCTTGGTTGTCTTCCAGATGGGTTGGGAATTGGGATATAAGAGGACCACTTGGAATGTTGGACTTCCCAAGGGGAAGGCTGAGGCATTGTTAACTGGAGATTCTCCAATATGGTACCTAGAATCCTAGATAATACTTTTCATAACATGGACAAAAGGAAACAAATGAGAGTAAATTTATTCAGGAGCCAGAGTACATGATATTGTGGACAGAATAGACTAAGAGATTAAGGATATGAATGTGGATGCAAATATAATAGTATATACATGTTTGTACAAATGATAATGGTCATAAAAGGTCAGAGGAACTAATAGCTATGGTTCACCAATAATAGCAACCATAGCTATTTTAATATATTTTGTTGCATCTGAAAGCAGTGAAATAAGTGTTTGTGCTAAATCGAGTAATCGTTAGTGTAACACACAGATATTTGCTACATCAATAATTAATGTTATAGGCCTCACCAGAACTTTTTATTGCATTTATTTTTCACTCCATTTTAATACATTTGCAGAGTTCTCTGAAAAAATAGTGAAAATCAGTTATGAGGCCCTTATATTAAACAATTACCGAATTTAGTGATAGAATATGTTTGGTGTTAGGTAGGGACTGACCATGGTTGGAATTTTGTCAGGGCTGGGGCCGGGGTTCTGGCTGGGGTTGCCTAAAATTTTTAAAAAATCAATAGAATTAAATTATGACTTTTTGTATTATTTTTTCCCTCAGAAATAGCTATAAAATTGGTTTTCAATTTCCATACCTAAAGTAATATAGCAACATTGGAGAGTCCCTACCATAATTACAGTCAAACTCACAACACGTAGATATGTTGTTAGTTTCAGCAACTTGGTCTCATATGAAAAAATCCACTTACTGTGAACTACACAATTACCAAAGTTAGGCATGAGACAATGAGTCATTCACAGTGAGTGGCAACTTTTGTTATTTTGACTGGAACAGTCTTGATAGGCTCTTGTAGCTTGTAATTGTCTATTTTCTTATGTTCTGTCCTTCAATCACTTCTGTACCGAGGAGTGTAGATTAATAATTTCGATTTTCTTGAATAATTAGGAATAAAACCCAATTAACCACTCTAATTTAAAGAATTACCAGGATTCTTATTCACAAATATTTAGCATTACAAAATATAAAAAATCAAATAAATAGGTTATAACTCTCATTATCTTTAAGGTTGATTAATTTTAATGAATAGATCTACACCATAGTATATACGTGTCTACACCTATGTACTGTATAAAAAGTATAAACAATATCATATAATACGACTACTACATATTATCATACTACCGTTGCCCTCTACACATGGCAAAATAAAATCATGATTAATAAATCGATTATTTTTCAAATAGGGATATTCAAGAAGTATCGATATTTAATAAATATCGAAATGAATATTTCTTCTCAATTTATCGAAAAGTTTCCGATGTTTTTCTCACCAATCATTGAAATCATCGACATTTTTAAAAATCCATAATGTGTACATATTTAGAGAAGTCAAAGTTTATAATCTGTAAACTTTCGAATAAGTTTCTTTTCCTTTTATATTTCCTTATCCTCTTGTATTTATCTATTTAAACCTTAAGATTTCTTATGCTAATTACTTGATGGGAGAATGGGCTTGTGAAAACTCTTACATTTTTCTTTTGTCCTTTTGAAATGTGGATCGTTTTTTATATGGAGTCAAATACATAAGGAAGGGAATGGGGAAAATGGGATGGGTTCAGTTTGAAAATTTTAAAATACCATCTCGTACATGCTAATCATAAATCCATATTTAAGACTCCTTTTTCATTAATTATTACCATCAACCTTTGAATTCGTTCTGAAATTAAATCGTGAACTACCACCGATAACCTGAGAGAATAAAAAAATAATAGCTAAATATAATGAATAATGTTTGAAAATGAAAGCTTTCAATTGTGCCAGGTTCTATCCAAATCTAAATTTATCTCAGATCGCCAGTACTCGGTTCAGTAAGGAATGCTAGATTGCTGAGTGGTGTCTTTCTCTTCAGCACTCTGAATGTTGATGTTCATCAGTAATCAATTATCTGTTACCTATTTAATCTTTCCATCTACACTTACGCAAGAGACTTCAACTGAAGATGTTTCCAAAAATTCTGGATTTAGACACACTCTTAAAGTTTTAGAGAGAGAGAGATTGGGTTAATAGGATGATAGTTTAAGAGGGTTAGAGGAGTTTTCTTTTTCGACACATAATGAATGATTGCATGTTTCCAACTTAAATTTGGAATATCGAGGTCGAGAATCGTTGTTCTTGTAGAATTATAGCTGGGCAATACTTCTAGCGAAGGAGTTCACTTTGTGAGAAGGTATACAAGACAGCTGATAATTAAACTCTTAATTTTAAAAAAATGATAGGAGGGAAAGAGAATGAAGCAAAATAAAAGTTTACATTTTTAGGAAAGTGCAGTAAGAGCAAGAAGAAGTCAAATCCAAATTTTTTTTTTTTAGTGTCACCAAGAATTTATTCTGTTCAATTCCGGTATGAAATATAAGCACTGTACGTAAGTTGCTGGGGTTCGGAGACAATGGTAATTAATAAAGAGACCAGGCCTGTGACGAATATATATCACTAGAACGGTCAGATTTAATAAAAAAAAAAAATAAAGTTTTCTAAAAAGCCTTGTAGAAATATTGAAAATTACAGATGCACAACAGTAGTAAGACAAATTGTACAGATAGAACAGAATATGACAAAGAGACTTAAGAGGTAAAGCAAAGCAATCTCCTGTAGTATATAGTGGTAGATTTTATACGAGAATTTTGTTTCTGTGAAATTAGGACCAGAGTTTTCAAGTGTAGCTGTTAAATTACTTCGGCATGAGTTTCTTTCTCACGCAGTAAATTTTTTCATTAAATTATTATTATTATTATTATTATTATTATTATTATTATTATTATTATTATTATTATTATTATTATTATTATTATTATTATTATTATTATTATTATTATACCAACCCATTAAAATTAACCTTCCTTCTTCACTCATTCTGATTTACTATAAAATGTAGTCATTACATAGTTGTATACATTATACATATTTAAGGATCGAATATTTACTATGAGCGAAATATCCATTTTTCTGAAGTCAATTTATGTGAAAAAAAATGTATTTCTTTCAAACATATTAAAATAAGCTTAAATCAGTATAAATTGAAAATTTTTTATACTGATTTTACATTCAGTAAAAATATTTCTCTTAATTTTGATCTTCGCTTACCATCAAATATAAAAAACAAGATGCAAGTTTTTCATAATTCTAAAAACTTGGATTTCAAGTTTTTCTTCTTTTTTTTTTTTTTTAACTCGATCTCCATTGGTTTGTTTTGTGTTTTAATTTGATGAAAAACCATACTCCCGACATTTTTGAGCGAAGGGCAAAATCCCTTTGTCGAAATGACTTGAAATTTGAATTTTATGAAGATGAAACTATTATGAAAAAAATTATTGTGAGAATTAGGATATCTACAACCAAAACCCAAGAAGCACCAATTTCCGACACTGATTTTTTTATTATTTCATTTTATTGTTTTTATTTTTGTTTATTTATTTATTTATTTTTTTGTGATTATTGTTTCCTGTTCCTCTCATCGATATATTTTCAAAGCATCTGTAATTAGCGAAATATACTTTTTTATCTTTATAATTTTTTGGCATATATATATATATATATATATATATATATATATATATATATATATATATATATATATATATATATATATATATATATATATATATATATATATATATATATATATATATATATATATATATATATATATATATATATATATATATTATTATTATTATTATTATTATTATTATTAGTCAGTTATTAGAGGATTGGTTGAGTATACAAAATAAGAATTTAAATTAAGAAAAAAAAACATATATCTCCCAATTATACAAACTGAAAATTTATGCCGATTGAATGATTATTAAAAATGCTATTGCCAAAAAAAAAAAAAAATTAAAATTATATTAAAAAAATAAAAAATAATTTTTTGGCACACCAAGATAAACTCGAATTCACTACGCGTAGGAAAATTAGATTATATTCCGATTGATGGCAAAATTTTCCCAAATGTTTAGAATTTTTGTGATTCAAGTTTCAAGTCATTTCGCCACAAAGTTTTGCCCTTTACTCAAAAATGTCAGGAACATGACTTTTTAAAGGAAAATACAAAACAAGTCAACAGAGACTCTGAACAAAGCTCGAAATCAACGCTTTAGAGATAAAAATCGCTGTATTTTTTTTACTTTCATATGTTGTCAATAGATTGAAAATTAACAGTCATTCTCAATTTAAATTTATTTTATTTTTCTACAAGATTCCATTAGAAATTCCTTATAGTCAAAACCTCCCCTTTAGTTTCAATTTTAATAATAATCCCTGTACGGCTAAAGCTTCTCCAAAATGTTCTTGTAAGTTTAGAGAAAATAGTTTCTTGGTCCGAGTTGGGTAAACTTGATGAGAAATGTAAAGAAATGATTAACGATTGGTAAATAAGATTTTATAGGCTCGAACGATATACAGATTTGAGAACCACTGAACAATATTTTGAATTATACGTACTATAAAAAAAAACGAAGATGATTTTAGAGAGAAAGTTTTTACTTTTTTTTTTTTTAATTTAGCATAAAATATTTTTACTTTATGTTTTTTTTGGCATCTATAACAAAATTCAATTCCCAAAACAAAGTTGAAGAATGTTCGTTCAAAATTTTTAATTTTCAATATTTAAATTAATTATTGTTTTGATCTTTTAACTATTAGAAAATTTTGGTTGTAGTAACAGGATCAAACGAAACTCCTCCTCTTTGAAAGGACCTCTCAAGTGATCAGTGCTTGTTGTTAATGAATGCGCAAAAAATAAAATAAATTAAATATATAAATGAAATAGGTAAATTATAAATAAATAAAATATTAAATGGGAAATTCCAGATATCTGCTAATGCCCACATATTTTTAAATTTGTGGATGCGATATTCAACATAACAAGGATGAGGATGCTTGACTCGTGCCATGGATAATCATTTGAACAGCGAGTATATCATAACACCCATTCGAGTTCCTTCAGAGTTTTATTTTTACCAATTTTTTAAGGAAGAAAAGAGACTGAAACATTCCTAAGCGAAACTTTTATTTGAGAATTCCCTTCAAAATTTCTTCAGCAAAATAAAAACTATAAAAGCTAACAAATAACAATTTTTTAATGCTTAGTTGTTGTTTTTAAAGAATTACATACATCAACAAAATGACAAACCTACCAACAATACTCCGGGGCTGCAAATTAACAGGCGTAGTTGATATAAATATGAAATTTTTGTCTATTAACATAACAACTTAATATAGTATAAATCATTTATAAATGCAATATTATTTTTCACCATATTGGCTGTAAAATATATATAGCATTATATAAACTATAAAAGTTCATCTCGATATTTTTTTAATTGTGGAAGAAAATACAAGTTTTATGTTTTTTTTTTTTTCTTGTTCGATATATATATATATATATATATATATATATATATATATATATATAATATATATATATATATATATATATATATATATATATAATATATATATATATATATATATATATATATATATAATTACATATATATAACAAAAACTATATAAAAAAAGGCTATTTTTTGTATATATAAGAATATATAGAAAAAAATATATATTTTAATAACGTATAAGTCTGTTTTTGTGATATTTTTCCATTTTGAAGGAAGATATAGCGATATAAGAATATGTAAAAAAATAAATATATATTTGGTGTATATGACAGTATGCTTTTAAAACATATTTATATAAAGCAATATATACAACGTAAGCAGAGAGATGTTTCTCGACTTTGATAGAATAAAAACTATATATACCATAGCGATTTTTCATAGAGAGCGAAATGGTGTAAATTGCCAGATTTCATAAAAAATATTGATTTTCGACATAAAATAAAGAACTAATATTTTTAAATAATAATATAGCAAGTTCCAAGAACTATATTTAAATATATTATATATAATAAAATAATAAAATAATAATAATAATAATAATAATAATAATAAATGAAATGAAAATAATAATAATACAGTCAAAACATTTGCATTGATATAGATGCTTCCATATATCGATTTCCAGAATAAGTAAGGTACGTTGAAATTTTATTATATAATTATATATAATATATATAAATATATATATTATATATATATATATATATATATATATATATATATATATAATATATATATAGTTAAATATATATATATATATATATATATATATATATATATATATATATATATATATATATATATATATATATATACTTGCAGCCCCTTAAGTTTACACGAGCCGCCATATACAAATTTGTAAGCCAATTTAACTGTTTTATTGTTTTAAGCAAAAACAGTGTAATTAAAACATTTTGACATATTTCACATTACCAATATATGTACAGTTGAAGTCTATATTTAAAATGGGAGAGGGGTTAACAATGTCATTTCGTTACTGCCATTCAAACATCAGTGTGATCAGTTCGCGTGGTAGAGGTCCTGGGTTAGATCCTTATGCAGAACCTATATGAAGCAACATTCTAGAGAGTTCTCCTCCTTGAAAAGGGTAATGCCCTTGGGGAAGAAGCTTTAAAGCAACAACAAATATTGAACAGTGGGAGATAATAATTTAGTAAAAGGAGGAAGGATAACAACTTCATAAGAGTTGAAAGGAAAATTTCAGAGCTTCTATAGCCACAGTCTACAATTGTGCTTACTCTACTCTTAAACCAGTTTAAGGTACAAATGCATGACACATGAACATATGTCTATCCCCAGTACCAGACAGTGTTGAAAACGCAGACAACAATCAAATTTGGAGAACACATATTGTAGTAACACCAAAAACTTTTACAAGGACAGCAGGGGGAAAGCAATTTCATACAAGGGGAGGAGGAGACATAAATTTCGTATAAAGGGAGAGGGAATATCAATTTCTCATAAGGAGGGAGGGGACATCAATTTCGTACAAGGGATAAGGGGACATCAGTTTCATACAAGTGGGGAGGGGACATCAGTTTCGTACAAGGGGGGGGGACATCAATTTCGTGCAACGTGGGGAGAGGATATCAACTTCGTACAACGTGGGGAGGGGACATCAATTTCGTACAAGGTGGGGAGGGGTCATCAGTTTCGTACAAGGGGAGGAGACCTCAATTTCGTACAAAGGAGGAGGGGAAATCAGTTTCGTACAAGGGGGAAGGAGACATCAATTTCGTACAAGGTGGGGAGAGGTCATCAGTTTCGAACAAGGGTGGGAGGAGACCTCAATTTCGTACAAGGGGAGGAGACCTCAATTTCGTACAAAGGGGGAAGGAGACATCAATATCGTACAAAGTGGGGAGGGGACATCAGCTTCGTACAAGGAAGAGATGAGACCTCAATTTCGTACAAGGGGGAGGGGACATCAATTTCGTACAAGGGGAGAGGAGACCTCAATTTCGTTCGAGGGTTGTGGAGGGATAATGATTTCTTACAAAGTGTAACTCAATTCTATTTACTTAAATGAAAATAAAACCAGTTAATTAAAAGAAATTGTTAAAATAGCTAATAGCATTCTCTTAAGTAAAATTAAGGCACATTTAACAATAGGAAATTTTTAAATTTAAATTTTTGTGTGCATATATATATATATATATATATATATATATATATATATATATATATATATATATATATATATATATATATATATATATATATATATATATATATATATATATATATATATATATATATATATATATATATATATATATATATATATATATATATATATATATATATATATATATATATATATATATATATATATATATATATATATATATTAATATATATATATATATATATATATATATATATATATATATATATAACGCGAATTAATATCGAAATATAAATATTACTCTCTCTCTCTCTCTCTCTCTCTCTCTCTCTCTCTCTCTCTCTCTCTCTCTCTCTCTATATATATATATATATATATATATATATATTATATATATATATATATATATAATATATATATATATATATATATATATATATATATATATATATATGTGTGTGCGTGTGCGTGTGTATGTGTGAAGTTTTGACGGGAGATATGTTTGTCTGTTGGGGGATTTAAATGCGAGGGTGGGTATTAAAAGGGTGAACAAAATAATAGGACCATTTGGAGTGGAAGGGTTAAATGAAAATGGGACTGAAATGATTCGAATAAGTGCAGCAAGGAGTCTTATGACTGGAAATACATGGTTTAAAAAGAAAGACATTAATAAATATACTTGGGTGAGTGGTGTCAATGGGAAGAAGGGAATGTTGAATTTTGGGTGTGTGAAATGGGAAGGGAGGAGTAGTTTGTTAGTTGTCAACGTACTGAGGGGAGCTGCAATGGGTATCTCGGATCATTACTTAAAATAAAAGTTATAGAAGGATGGGAGGAAGTGAGAGAGAGAGAGAGAGAGAGAGAGAGAGAGAGAGAGAGAGAGAGAGAGAGAGAGAGAGAGAGAGAGAGAGAGAGAGAGAGAGAGAGAGAGAGAGAGAGAGAGAGAGAGAGAGAGAGAGAGAGAGAGAGAGAGAGAGAGAGAGAGAGAGAGAGAGAGAGAGAGAGAGAGAGAGAGAGAGGTGGTGGAGGTAGTGCATGAGGAAAGACTAGAAGACGAGGAGAAGAAAGGTGACTACAAAAGAGGGATAAGAGAGAAATGTGGAGAGGGGTTTGCCACCTATAATACATGGGTGTGAAACATGAACGATGAATGCTCGGACGAGGAAGAGTTTAGAAGTTTTTGAGATGAAGGGATTGAGGGCTATACAATATATGTGGGTTAAGGAGAGTTTATAGAATTAGAAACGAAAGAATAAGGAAGATGTGTAGATGGAGGAAGGGATTAGTGTACAGAGCGGAGGAGGGTGTAATTAAGGTGACTTGGGAAAGTGTGAATGAATGAAGATAGGATGGTGGGTAGAGTGATGAGATCCGAGGGGCGGAAGAAGGAAGGAAGGATGGGGTGAGGGAGATTTTGGACGGTAGACGAAGGTAGAAGAGCTGAGGAGGACAGAGAAATATGGAGGTCAGTGATAAGGGAGAAGGGAGACAGAGTGTGAGTGTATGCGTGGGAGGAAATTATTTCGCCACCACTTCATGAGAGTGGGAAAAGTGAATATATATATATATATATAATATATATATATATATATATATATATATATATATATATATATATATATATATATATATATATATATATATATATATATATATATATATATATATATATATATATATATATATATATATATATATATATATTATATATATATATATAATATATATATAAATATAAAATAATATAATATATATATAAAATTATTATTTAATATATAATAATAATAATAATAATAATAATAATAATAAATAATAATAATAATAATAATAATAATAATAATAATAATAATAATAATAATAATAATAATAATAATAATAATAATTAATTAATTATTATTATTATTATTATTATTAACATATTTAAACTTTTAAATTGTTATTAAAGGAAATGTTTAACAGATGAACAAATAAAATCAAACATGAAAATAGAATATTTCTTAAAATGTAAATCAAAAATTCTAGAACGAAAGGAGTACCATAAAGGAATGAATGAATAAGTACCATAAAGAGATGAAATAGTTACTTGCTACCAAACATGTTGTAGTGACTCTACGTGAATAAACTATTTTCTGAAATGAGTTTCAAGGTAACTCTGATGATGTTTATTAGACAAAAGAGATACAACACGATAAATCCATAAAAAGTTAAAAATTGCAGTAATTGTCATTCTTCCCTTTCATTTTCTCCGAGAGAAGAGGCGAGTAAAGCCCTTTCCAGAACTTCCTGACGGAGAGTCACTTCTGCTGAAGAAGGCAAAAGCTTCTTGGAGTGCCTGTCATTGATTTTGGAACCAAAATATTTCAATTCGTCTGAATGGAGATCTCTAAACTGACGAGATGAAGATCTCATTTTGGATCTAGAGAAGTTGTTTTTGGGTAATGTTGATGTGGGAGAACTTGTGTCAATTGAATTCGATCTTTCTCTCATTTGAGATTGGTTATTTGTATTAAATGTTGTCATGGATTGAAAATACTTGAGTTCATCGGGGCGCAACTCTCGCGATCCACTTCGAACTACCAAAGTTGTATTATTATCCTTCTTCAGAATTTTTATCTTTTCCTGATGACATCGAAGATGTAACCTTTTTAGAGACCTTTTTGAAGTCTTCGAAAGAAGATGTTTCTATTTTTTCTTCTTTTTCTTCGTACTTAAAATTTTTCGATTCTGTGTTGTTTAGCGGAGACATATTTTTGTCTGGATGCTCTTCTAGATATTGGGACAAGCCTTCAGATTTTACAAAGCTTTCAACCAATTCCTCTATTTTGGTTTTCTTTTTGCTAGTAGTTGTAACTTTATGACTGATGTCTTCAGAACTCTCTACAACTTCTTCACTTTTGAATTCAAATTTTACATCGTCTTTTTCACTGATGTTTATTACTTTCTTGAGACATTGTAGACAAAGATGCTATCTTCGTTTCCTTCGACGAACTATTTGTAACTTGGGTATTCAGGGAACCTACAGAGTTTGAATACTGTATTTGATTTGGAGGAGTGTCTTTTTGTGGAATTTCGATTTTAGGATCTGATGATTGTCGTTCATACATTGTTTTGATTTTCGTGACCGATGCTCTTCTTTCTAGGCTCCCTAAGGACATCTCTTTGGAGTATGAAGTCTTCTCTTCACTCTGGGTTTTGTCAGTCTTTTCCGTGTTTTGAATACTAGATGAATGGTCTGTTTTCTGTTCCTTTGTTTCTATCTTCACCTTTTCTGGCGTTTGCACAACAGATGGCTGAATTTCAACTGCCTTTGGTTTGACCTCTTTCTCAGCTGATTTTAGCACAGATTTATAATTCGTTGTTACGCCTTCTTGAATAGAAACCTTAGGACTTTCTTTATGTGCTTACGTCGGTGGTGACCTGAATATCCTTAACTATAAATTTACTATTAAACTGACTTTCAGATTTGATTCTTTTCATTCTTTCAAGAGGTCCTCCATCAGAAACACCAACATTAGTCTTAGTTTGGGAGGAAGTCTCACTGAAATTATCTTTATATTTATGTTGTGTTTTAGTTACATTTGAGGAAAGATGAATCTCTGAACTGAATCGTTGCTTTAAATTTTGCAAACTTTTTAAATTTTTATCATTCTTTTGTGCTTAGCATTGAAGTTGACGATGAAATGGATGTTACTTCTTTCGATTTTTTTATAATTTGACTCTTGTTCCTTTTGAACGTCTAGGTTTTACTTGTTTATGTATTTCTCCAACAGAAGGAGAAGGTAAAACGTCACGAGTATATTTTGATTTTGAGAGGGGTACATCGTAATCAAAAGTTATTGGAGTACTTGTAGCAGCTGGTGTAACAGGAGCACTCTTCGTTTCCCATATTTTTTTGAATTCAAAAATTGATGCGAGATCTCTCACTGATGTTCTAACTTCATTCTTTCTTTCAGTTATAACAATGTTTTGAGAAATTACAGTGTCGTACACTGAATCAGAGTAAGCTTTCTGTAATTCTTTTTTCTTAGGAAGTGCTTTTTCCTTCTCGAAGACATTTTCTTCGATTGTCACTTTTCCTTTCTCTCCTGAATGTTTCTTAGTAGTGATTAATATAATCTTTTCTTTTTCGGTTTCCGCTTTTTCAATATTTGTTTTTTCCTTTTCAGTACTTGATGCTTTCTTTTCTATAATTATCTTTGGTTGACTTAGGTTTTCAGTAGACATTTTGTTGTCCTTTTCTGTAGCTGTCTTCTTATCTTTATCAGTTTTAGAAATATCTTCAGTTTTGTCATGCTTTTGTATCTTATCTGTTGATTC
>SEYY01020071.1:47500-51216 GCA_009176605.1 Armadillidium nasatum
TAATAATAATAATAATAATAATAATAATAATAATAATAGTAATAATAAGCCTTTACTCTAATTATTGAAACTGTACTGGGATGTTCCGTCGATTTCAAAGAAGTCCTTGGGAAATAACTCGTTTGAGTATTTCTAACTTTGGTAGAATAGCAAACATATTACTCCTACTACTACTACTTGTATAATAATTATAATAATAATAATAATAATAATAATAATAATAATAATAATAATAATATAATAATAATAATAATAATAATAATAATAATAATAATAATAATAATAATAATAATAATAATAATAATAATAATAATAATAATAATAATAATAATAATAATATAAATAATAATAATAAAATAATAATATAAAAAATAATAAAATAATAATAATAATAATAATAATAATAATAATAATAATAATAATAATAATAATAATAATAATAATAATAATAATAATAATAATAATAATAATAATAATAATAATAATAATAATAATAATAATAATAATAACAATAATAATAATAATAATGCAATAATAAAATAATAATAATAAAATAATAATAATAATAATAATAATAATAAATAATAATAATAATAATAATAATAATAATAATAATAATAATATAATAATAATAATAATAATAATAATAATATAATAATAATAACAATAATAATAATAATAATAATAATAATAATAATAATAATAATAATAATAATAATAATACTTGTTGCCTGTTGATATTATAAGCACGGACTCGAATCTCCCCAGCGAGCAACAAGTTCCTTTTTCGAACACCGAAGAACAAGGAACTTTAACTCTGGTCACGTGACTTCGTTATTATTGTTTTTTAGGTCGATTTTTTTTTTTTTTTGCAAACCCTTTTGTATTGTTGACTCGACGCAACTCATTCTTAAGTCATGCTCTGCATTCAGCGGTTTCGACTTGGTGAGTTTGAAAGCTCTTAAAAACTTTCAGTCGGATTTTTGATGTGACGAGTGGAAGACGGATCTCGCTATTCTTTCCTTCAAAATTTCAGTTGAATTGTCTTTTAACATTATAATGGCATAAGGAAAAAGTTATTTATCATTATTATCATTATTATTTATTATTATTAATATCATTTATTATTATTTTTATTTTTATTATTATTATTATTCATTATTATAAAACATTATTATCATCATTATTATCATTATTATTATTATAATTATTTTTAATTTATTATTATAATTATTATTATTATTGTTATTTAATTATTATTATTATTATTATTATTATTATTATTATTATTATTATTATTATTATTATTATTATTATTATTATTATTATTATTATTATTATTATTATTATTATATTATTATTATTATTATATTATTATTAATTATTATTATTATTATTATTATTATTATTATTATTATTATTATTATTATTTAATTATTCTTATTATTATTATTTATTACAAATATGCAGGGAAATAATTATTATATAAAATACGAAACAAAATTATTGTCAAAATAATGTTTGTCTTATTCCATTTATATTAAAAAATTATGCATTATTATTACTATCTATTTTATTATTATTATTATTATTATTATTATTATTATTATTATTATTATTATTATTATTATTATTATTATTATTATTATTATTATTATTATTATTATTATTATTATTATTATTATTATTATTATTATTATTATTATTTAGTAGTAGTAGTAGTAGTAGTAGTAGTAGTAGTAGTAGTAGTAGTAGTAGTAGTAGTAGTCTCGAAACTTCATTTGGGAACTTGGCTCCTTTTGAATGACAAAACTTGTCTTGACATCATATATTAATGCCAAAATGTAGTTCATTAGCCAAATATATATATATATATATATATATATATATATATATATATATATATATATATATATATATATATATATATATATATATATATATATATATATATATATATATATATATATATATATATTATTAACGAGAGTTTTTTATATTTTCTTTACAATTCTGATTATAATTCTGACTACTTCTAATATTATTAATATTAATATTATTTTGGTTCTTACGACTTACACGTATCTATCTATATTTTGTAAAATGTAAGGTTACTAGCTCTGTTTCTATTTTGGTTTCTAGCTCTGTTTCTATCTTGGTTACTAGCTCTGTTTCTATCTTGGTTACTAGCTCTGTTTCTATCTTGGTTACTAGCTCTGTTTCTATCTTGGTTACTAGCTCTGTTTATCTTGGGTTACTAGCTCTGTTTATCTTGGTTACTAGCTCTGTTTCTATCTTGGTTACTAGCTCTGTTTCTATCTTGGTTACTAGCTCTGTTTCTATCTTGGTTACTAGCTCTGTTTCTATCTTGGTTACTAGCTCTGTTTCTATCTTGGTTACTAGCTCTGTTTCTATCTTGGTTACTAGCTCTGTTTCTATATAATGTTTGTGAAGTTCAAAAAAATGATAGTTTCCTTTTTTTTCTAGATAATTTACCTCTTTTTCCTTACAGTTTGACAGGGCTGGTAACATATTATTTTATAAAATATAAATTGTTACGCGTACTACTTAAGGTCCTATATTTTTATCTTGTATACTTCAGCATTTCGGTGAATGGTTTTCATTGGTTTTGGATGGTTTTAATAGAGCCTCACTCGGAAATTAGATATGCAATCTCATGTCTTTCGCTCTCTTTCATTAAATCTGCAGCCCTACACTGCAAAAATTGTCCTAACGAATCGTTGGGACAAATGGCGAAAATGTCACAACAAATTTTTTCTGTTATTTTCTAATTAAAAAATAAAAAACTTTCTTATGCTTAACATACTTTTCTCTATTGAAAAATTTTACTGTTACATTTTTTGCCGCCTGTCCCAACGATTCGTTAGGACAATTTTTGCATTCTACTTCTTGTTTTATTGCTTTATTGAAACGATTATTGCCTGAAACTTTTCATCCTTAAATAAGTTTTGTATTTCCCTTAACATTTTCGATAGTCAATTACCTAAAATATTGGAACGACCCAGATAATAAGAGGCAGGAGTCTGATTCTTTTCCATATAATGATTCTAAATTATATAATACCACTTTCGAACGCCTCACATTTATATTTTTCCCACTTGGTTTAATGAATTTGAATGCAATATTACGTTTAGATAGGTTTTGTATTTCCCTTAACATTTTCGATAGTCAATTATCTAAAATATTGGAACGACCCAGATAATATGAGGCAGGAGTCTGATTATTTTCCATAAAATGATTCTAAATTATATAATACCACTATCGAACGCCTCACAATTTATATTTTTCACACTTAGTTTAATAAATTTGAATGAAATATTACGTTTAAATAAGTTTTGTATTGTATTTCCCTTAACATTTTCGACTGTCAATTACCTAAAATATTTGAACGACCCAGATAATATGAGGCAGGAGTCTGATTCTTTTCCATATAATGATTCTAAATTATATAATACCACTATCGAACGCCTCACATTTATATTTTCACACTTAGTTTAATGAACTTGAATGGAATATTACGTTTAAATAAGTTTTGTATTTCCCTTAACATTTTCGATAGTCAATTACCTAAAATATTGGAACGACCAAGATAATATGAGGCAGGAGTCTGATTCAATTTCCATATAATGATTCTAAATTATATAATACCACTATCGAACGCCTCACATTTATATTTTTCACACTTAGTTTAATGA
>SEYY01020072.1:0-10000 GCA_009176605.1 Armadillidium nasatum
AAGACTTGAAGAGACAGGACAAGATACGGAGATAAGAAGATGATCGGATGAACCCAGAGGAGGAAAGAGTTTAACAGTATAAGGAGAAGGATTAAAAGTTAGAAAAAGGTCTAGAATGTTGGGTTCATCACCAAGACGGTCAGGGATACTGGTAGGGAGATGCACCAACTGCTCAAGGTTGTTCTGGATAGAAAATTGGAAGGCGAAGTTCACCAGCTGGATCATGAGAACTAGATGAAAGCCATTGGCGATGGTGAACATTGAAATCACCTAAAATGATGATTTCGGAGAAAGGAGAAGAAGAAAGAATGTGCTCTATTTTGGAGTTAAGATAGTCGAAGAATTTTGGATAGTCTGTAGAGTTAGGAGATAAGTAGACAGAACAAATGAATTTAGTTGTAGAGTTGCAAGAAAGTTTAAGCCATAAAGTAGAGAATTCAGAAGACTCCAAATTAGAGACACGAGAACAGACAACATCATTGCGCAAATATGCGCAACATCCGCCTTTGGCTGAAAATTGAGGATAGAGACAGTAGGAGGAAACAGAGTAGGGTTTGCTGTCAGAGCACTCAGACACCTGAGTTTCAGTTAAGAACAAGAGATGAGGTCTAGAAGAAGAGAGGTGGTGTTCGACAAAGTGGAGATTAGAAAAAAGACCGCGAATGTTGCAGAAATTAATGAAAAACGAAGACCGTTCACCAGGGCAAGTCGGCATAGAGATCTTGGTGGCGCCAACCCCATCACCGGAGGCCACCAACTCCCAAGTGGTGATGGGGGAAGGAGTGGATGAGGGGCTATGTTTGGAATCCGCCCCTCTTGGATTCTCCGAAGCAGATTTATGTTTCGCCATTTTGATTAATTTAATAGGTAATGTAAGTGTAAGCCTTTGTTAATTTGTAGGACACATGTGAAGAAGTAGGAAAGTTGTTGGAGCATAGGCACTCCAAGAGTGAGTCAAGGGTACACTAGAGACCCTCTGAGAAGATGAAACGCGAAAAGGAACGAACCAAAGGGCAACGGGGTGAAACGGAATGGTCTAGCCCATCCTATCACCCCGTGTGTTAAGCCCAGTGGGGGGTACTTGCATCGCTTCGGATGGCGCTACATCCTCCCCCTATAATTGTAGAATTGTAGTGTGGAATTAGATAGAGATATATATATATATATATATATATATATATATATATATAATATATATATATATATATATATATATATATATATATATATATATATATATATATATATATATATATATATATATATATATATATATATATATATATATATTATATATATATATATATATATATAATTTAAAAAATATAGAAGTAAATACTTTAGATTTGGTCCCGTCATGTGCAGCTTCGCCTTTGACACAAAAAAAATAGAAAACAATTAAGAACAGAAGAAGAAGAAAAAAAAGAAGAGTTTTTATGCCCCATTTGAAGCTATTTTTGAGCTTTAATTATTTCTTTTAAGAAAATGGCCGCGTGGATGAGATGCAGATAGCGTGCTTTCAAAACATTACAAACTTTATTCTTTGTTAGGTGAGTCTCTCTCTTTCTTTCTTTCTTTCTTTCTTTCTCTCTCTCTCTCTCTCTCTCTCTCTCTCTCTCTCTCTCTCTCTCTCTCTCTCTCTCTCTCTCTCTCTCTCTCTCTCTCTCTCTCTCTCTCTCTCTCTCTCTCTCTCTCTCTCTCTCTCTCTCTCTCTCTCTCTCTCTCTCTCTCTCTAAGATTACTATATATATATATATATATATATATATATATATATATATATATATATATATATATATATATATATATATATATATATATATATATATATATATATATATATATATATATATATATATATATATATATATATATATATATATATATAGTATAGATATAAATAAAATAAAAAATTTTAATTTCAAATTTTTTTAATCTCTCTCAAAATATGAGGTAAACCATAAAACGGTATGTGTTAATTTTTAATTTGATTGAAGAATATTTAATAGTGCCGACACACTGATGGAATTCTAACAATATATGTTTTACCACAACACCAATGAAGTAACCATATTTTTTTAAATATGGTATCCCAAAAGGTTATATTTGAAATTTCTTCACTTTCACTGAACGAAGGATCATTTAATTATCTTCCAAACTCCTTTTCAGCTGTTCTTTGGCTACTCCTGGAAATTTTTCTCTGTGTCTTTCTACTATTTGGAGAATGCATTGCATCTGCTCTTCGTTTTTCGTTTGATGATTATTGTAGTTTTGAATTAATGCTTTAGCTCTTTCAGTATTGTTGTTGATAACATTTAGTGTCTGTGCTATTTTCATTGTTTTCCTGTAGTCGTTTCTGTCGTGCCATTTTGATGGATCTATGTCGGGAAATGATGTCTAAATGCATTTTGGAAAAATTAAATGGGAAGATTCTGTAACGAAGTCGGCCAGTGTTTAATCGCGGGTGCCAATCTTGGTCATTCGATACATATCGTTTCTCAGGACTGTCTACACCTTTCCTTTCCGTGGGCGATTTCTTTAATTGATTGATGAAAATTGTCAAGATGTTTCTTTCCATGACGTTTCTGGGTGAACTGTTTCATATCTTTAATGTATTAATATTTTTACAGAACATCTTGAAATGCTTGAACAGCAGAATATATGGTCCAGCTGAGACTTTATTGCAATTTGTTGAAAGCAACAGGCACAATAATTTTTAATGCGATTTCGGCATGCAAAGGCTAAGACACCTCTTTTCAACTTTTTTTTCGATAATTTCACAGGCAACCTTTTTTTTCCAGTATTATTTGCAGTAGTGTTAAAACACAACCCACTTATACTGTCTTCCAAATTCCAGTCTTTCGCACATTTAACTACAACGTTTGAAATTTACTCACCAATTCCTTTCAAAAGTTTTGTACACCCAAGAGCTTTGATTTGCCCTCTCCACTGACTAAGACAGCTAATCGTTCAACCTTTTGTCCATATGTTAAATTCTGCAATAATTTACCATCCCAGTGAATAGTAAACCGTGAAACACAAAAAATGTTTGTTTAATATCGTCTGCAATTGCCTTACGAACTGCTGATCTTTGTCGTTGCAAGGTGCTTCTGCTTATCAATACGCTATCAATATTTTTTCCACTTGCTGAGGCGGTAGCAGATAGCACTAACAGTGCACTTCGATCACTCATTTTCGTTCTATCTAAAGTCATTGCCAAGAAAGGTGTTATAATTTGTTCACGTATTATTTAATATTTTACCTGCTTTGGTTTCGGTGGTCTTGGCTGGCTTTGTTATTGCAAGATGAATCACTGCTGTCATTATTACTACTTTTTAGCATAACAACCGAGACTTTTTTTTGGGGGGGGGGATGAAATTCTTTTTCTATTCTCTTGCCTTCTTGTTCGTTCCTTTTAAGTCTTTTGTTTTGTTCTGCAACATAATTCTTGTCAAAATCGCTCATATACCAAACCCAGCGTTTTTCTCTCTGAGCATTAAGGAATAATCAATCTTTTTCATTTGAAATCATAGTCATTGCATTAGCATGTGCAATATCAAATAAATCGGCAAAGCTATTCTTAAATTCGCTTTATTTTTCTGTTTGAATATTACTTCATTTTATCTTGATTTTTGAAGTAATCTATATCGTTCGTATTGCTTCTAAATCTTGACTAGCACATGTTGCTTATCTCGCGTAGATATTTTAGCACTGTCCCAAATATCATATATTTCTGAGTAAACAATATTTGATGCATCTTTCACAGTTTTCTTTGTTATTAGTCAGATAAGAAAGGTGACGTAATACATCTCCAATTGATGGAAGTCTTGTACTACTTATCTTTTCAATCGTCTGTCCAATCAACCAACTATGCGTTGTATTTCTTGCATTCATTGAGTGATACATGTTTAGGGAAATCAAATAGTCCGTGGAGAACTACAATCACAAAGGAATAGAATAACGTCTGTTACACAACTGATGAGTCCTAATTTTTTTTTTTTTTTATTTTTTATTTTTTTAAATAAAAGTTCGCATCTCACTGGCATTACCTTTATTCAAGGAGAGGAACTTTTCAAGGTAGTATATACCTATGATCTCCAAGTGGTATCGAACCGGCGATCTCAAGCACGTGAGTTAATTACTCTAACGTTTGAGACATAGGCTACATTTTGTAGAATCCTGAACAATTTCTATGCGCAGTCGGCACCATTAAACATTGTTCTTTTATTTTCAAATTTCAAGGAAGGTATGAGAGTCTAGAATTTCTGAGTTATGTTTTTTGTGCCTCCCTAATATATATATATATATATATATATATATATATATATATATATATATATATATATATATATATATATATATATATATATATATATATATATATATATATATATATATATATATATATATATATATATATATATATATATATATATATATATATATATATATATATATTATATATATATATATATATATAATATATATATTTATTAAAAATAAAATTTTATTACTCTTGTTATTTTTTAATATTTATTTATTTATTTTTTCAATTTTGTTGAGTTTGAACTTTATCTCATCTTATTAAATCTTTTAAAATATTCTGTGAAATATAAGGTAATAATAATAATAATAATAATAATAATAATAATAATAATAATAATAATAATAAACTGATAAGAAGTTGTATTTAATTAATTTCGTTGCTCTTATATATTATATATACATTATTAAATAAACTTCGTTTTAGTAATATAAAGACAAAGAAGTCGTCAATCTGGTCGTTCTTCTTCGTTTTTAGGTTTCATTTCCTTTGCAAACTGATAAGTTATAAAATCTGGTCATTTCTCTCGTTTTGTTTTTTTTTTTTTTTTTTTTTTTTTTTAATAAAGAAAATAATAGGACGGGTTTATTTTGTTTTTTTTTTATTTTTTTCTTTAATTTATTTATTTAATTTTTTAAATTAACAGTCTTGATCTTATAATTAAGAGTTTAGTGGCTATTTTAAAGCTGACAATAAAATATTAATTGGCAACTCTCTTGCCATGAATTTATTTATTAATAACGAAATGCAATTTGGAAGACCGGATGCCATATTTCTGGTTTTGAGTCTTGTTGTTTTAGAGTTTGTTTTTCCAAACTTTTATTACTACAGGGTTTTTTTGGTGATGTATAAACGGTTCCTAAAATCTCTCTCTCTCTCCCTATCTTTTTCTCTCTCTCTCTCTCTCTCTCTCTCTCTCTCTCTCTCTCTCTCTCTCTCTCTCTCTCTCTCTCTCTCTCTCTCGAAGTGCTCTGAGCCCATTACTGAGGTGGTTGTCTCTGTTCTGGAGTCTCATATTAATATTGGCTTAACTCTGTTTGATTTCGTGAAATTCTTTTAATGAATAGCAGACCATTTCAAATTCCTGAAACTCTTACAACTTTAAGAAATATTTCATCTAAAAATAATTTTGAAATTTAAGGCACTTTACCTTAGAAAAGATGTTATAAAATTTCAGGCTTTTTTTTTTTTTTTTTTTTTTCCAGCTATGTCTAATACAATGATAAAAATGTAACTCTAGCTTTGCAATTATAGTACCTTTTGATAAAGCTCAACTCGTACCTCTAATTTTTAATTGCTTTTCATTTTCGTTGTTTTTTATTTTCTCCATATCCACTCAACCTAATTTTTACCCTTTTATTTCCATTTTAAGATGTGATTTCTCCTGGCACTGAACTTAATATTAAAAAAGAGTATGTGTCTCTCTCTCTCTCTCTCTCTCTCTCTCTATATATATATATATATATATATATATATATATATATATATATATATATATATATATATATATATATATATATATATATATATATATATATATATATAGGGACCGACCGGGGCTGGAATTTTGGCCGGGGCCGGGGCCGGGGCCCCGGGGCCGGGGTTATGGCCGGGGTTACCTAAAATTTGTAAAGAGGTCAAAAGCACTGAAATTTTAGGTTAAGAAAATTATATATAAGGTTTATTTAATTATAAGAAAGGAGTAGAATAGCCAACATTCACTTAATTAATGATTATATGCATTTTCTCCGGAAAAAATTCAGAAAATTACAGATTTTGTATTTAAAAGTACAAAAATTAAAAAAAAAAAATTTTTTTTTTTTTTGATTCACAATAGTGATTCAACAGCTTTACCTATAAGCCCACAAAGTAAAGTTTGAAAAAATGTAAGATATAAAATTATCAATATTAACCTGTATTTATACATATCATTGTTATTTTATTGCTATGAATCAAACTTGAATCAATTAACTACATTATTTAAAAATTTATTTTGTTTATTCTTTCAGTCAATATGGTTAAAAGATCAGCTTCTGCAGTATGGGAGTACTTTACAATGTTTCAGGATAGGCTCGAAATAGCTAAATGTTAACATCTGCAGTCAGAAAATTAGAAGAGAACCTCCGGGTGGTACAAGTAAAAAATTTTCAACCAAATCTTTATGGGCATCTAAAATCAAAATACAAAGATGAACATTCACTAGCAGAAAAGGAGCGGTCAAAAGAAACAGAAAAGAAGAAAATTTTAAAAAAGCAAGAAGAAAAATCTTAATTTTCTTATATTTTGTTTAAAATTTTATTATTTGACTGATTGAGCTGAAATTTTCAGGGAATATGCATTTTCTCCCAAAGTTCTCAGTTGATTTCGAGAATTTTTCTGAGTCTGTAACGGTTTGAAAGTTATTTGGACACAAAGTTGAAAAAAATGAATAACTGGGTCAAACCACTGGTCCACATGAGCTGAAAATTTAACTGAATAATCTGACCCTCAATTTCTTGAATTGGTGAGAACAGACTTTTGATATCACATCTAGAAAAAAAGATATAAGCACTTGAAATTTAAAAAAAAAAAAAATCGTACCCTTCCCGAGAAAAAAATTATTTAAAAAACACGCTACCTATTATCTTTTTTTATTTTTGGTTATTTTTTAGAGGAGGGATAGGTGCTACAATTTTTATTTATTGCATTATTAAATGCTTTATGTTTGAAGCTAGGTATAGCCTCTCAAACTTTGGAAATATTTGAAATTTGGTCAAAAATGGACCTTTTTTGAGAGGCTATATCTCGAAACCAACGAATCGCATCGAATAAAGTATAGAGAAGAATTTATAGCCCCGTCTCTCCTCTATGCACCCTCCTAAAATAAGGAATGCTATAGTTATAGTTTTGTTTTAAATTTTATTGACCGAAAAGGTGGATTTTTTTTTCAATTTTTTTTCTATAGTTGTTCAGTTTTGGGCTTATAACATTTTTTCTATAACTCTGGGAACAAATGTCTGTTACATGTTTTCGTTGCCAATAGAATTATGAATATACATCCAAATTTCAAGTTATTCCGAAAAGTGGTTTGGCCCCGCCATTCATTTGAAAAGGGTCAAATTTCCCCTCAAAAAAACTTTTTAGCAGTTATAGACTCAGAAAAACGCTAGAAATGGACTTTTTTCACCAGGAAAAAAGCTATATACACTGAAAATTTCAAGAGAATCGGCTGACAATTAAAAAAAAAATTTGGATTTCCCCCTCAAGTATAATATGCCATTTTTAACCCCCGCAGGCAAACCCCGGTTTTCCCTGATTTTTAGCCGGGGCCGGGGCCCCGGTCGGTTCCCATATATATATATATATATATATATATATATATATATATATATATATATATATATATATATATATATATATATATATATATATATATATATATATATATATATATATATATATATATATATATATATATATATATATATATATATATATATATATATATATATATATATATATATATATAGTATATATATATATATATATATATATATATATATATATATATATATATATATATATAATATATATATATATATATATATAATAATAAAAATAATATATATCAAAATTTTCAATCTTTGTCAAAAATCTTAACAACTTCATTTAATTAACCAACCAACTTTTAGAATAATTTGTATACTCACCTTTTTATTTTTTTAGTATTAAACTTGAGCCTGAAAGAGGAAGGACGGTTGTTCCTTCGAAAGTCCTCGCTCTGTTTTAAAAATTTGTGTTTTAATTTTCCTGTGGGGTTTAAATTGTATAAAACAAAACACGGTTATAGTGTTCTTTTTGTCTATATATATATATATATATATATATATATATATATATATATATATATATATATATATATATATATATATATATATATATATATATATATATATATATATATATATATATATATATATATATATATATATATATATATATATATATATATATATATATATATATATATATATATATATATATATATATATATATATATATATATATATATATATATATATATATATATATATATATATATATATATATATATATATATATATATATATATATATATATATATATATATATATATATATATATATATATATATATATATATATATATATATATATATATATATATATATATATATATATATATATACTGCAGAATAAAATTAACGTACCACTCAAACAAACGTTAATAGGAGGATACTGAAACATACAAAACGGGTAATAACATTGTTAATATACAGCACATGGTTATACATAATGGGGATAATGTAGTGCCCAACCGTTATAACCCCTGGGACCCCTGGATCCTGTGGCATATAAGTAGGGTGCGGTGAAAACCTGCAGGGTATATGTGCATGACACCTGTCCCTGGCTTGCCAGTACCTTGTGTGGCCTCCCTTTGTTCATATGACAGCTAAACACCGTTGATGCATGCTGGAGATGAGGTCTTGGATAGTTTCTTGAGACAGTTCCTTCCATAGTTGTACAACCATTTGTTGCAGGTCGTTAAGGCTGTGTGGCTGATGCTGTAGCTGTCGCAGCCGCCTTTTCAGTGTGTCCCACATATGCTCGATGGGGTTTAGGTCGGGAATGTACTCGGGCCAATCCAATGTTCGAATCCCTACAGAGCTGAGGTAAACAAACAGCATATCTGGCTACGTACGGTTTGGCGTTATCCTGCATGAGGACGAAGGTTTCACCGATGTAGGGGCCAAATGGTACGACGTACTGTTCGAGAATGTCCATTATGTATCATTGCCAGGTTAGGTGCCCTGCATCGAAAACGTGTATCTCCGTGCGGACATTGAAAGATATACCACCCCAGACCATAACGGAACTACAACCGAAGGAAAGTATCTCTTGTACTGTGCATGCCGCATGGTGCTCATAACGCATCCGATAAACCATATAACGTTCGTCGGAGCTGTGCAGATTGAATTGGTACTCGTCCGTAAATAGGATACTCGCCCAATCCTGGGCCACCAATGCAGGTGTTGTTGTGCGAAAGCCATCCTTGCTCTTTGGCTCTCCCTGGTGATCGGGGACCCTCTTGCCGGCCTCCGTGCGTAGTATCCATGTTCCGCGAGGCGACGTCGAATGGTATTTGTGCTAACAAGGGTCTGATGGACAGCCTGCAGCTCGGCACGATGGTCACGTGGTGTTGCATGTCGACAGCAAGCTGCCATTAACCGTATATATCTATCCTCTACGGCCGTTGTTGCTCATGGCCTACCTTGGCAAGGACGCTTGGTCTGAGCATGTGTCAACTCGTACCTCTATGGGACTCTTCCGATAGTTGTATGGGAAATACCGAACAGTCAACCTAGTTGGCGTTGGCCGTACCCTTCAGCTGCTAGTGTTGTGATTGCCACACAGTCGTCTCGTATCAAACTCGGTCGTAACCTCTCCATATTACTTGCACAAATGTTAAAGGTTGAATACTCTCGATACCCGGCGTACCCGTAACGTAACTCTCCTACCACGTCCTTCTCCGAATTTGATTGGTTTGCCCTTTTACCGTATTTCGTCAATATATCGATGCTATTTGGTTAGGTACGGGTACACACCTTCACACACAGGCACTCCCATTACCCTACAATGTCGTCGGGACCTTCCGACT
>SEYY01020072.1:15000-27500 GCA_009176605.1 Armadillidium nasatum
AGGAATTGACCATACGGTTTGGTCTCATTCGAGCTTGGATGTCAGAATTCCATAGAGGTTAATTTTCCTTCTGGATCGTAGTGGTGGTTCCACGTCTCTTCTTCAGTCGCAATAGTTTGAAGAAATTGATAACCCTCTCGAAGATAATGGTTTTGAATTTTATTAACAATATCGACCCGTTGTTTCTTCATGTCTTCTGACAGTTGCTTTACCCAATGCGCACAAATTTTTCGATACTTTAAATCTGCAATTATTGTTTGACCACTCTCTTTCGAAATTGCCAACATGGTAGAAATTACGAACAGTTTAATTAATTCATCAATTTCCCAGAATAATGTCATCAACGTGAGTATGATATTGGTCAGTAGTTACTGTATGGGTGGCCGCTTCTCGAAGCGTCATCGAAGAACATTGTTAGCATCCATAATGTCTTTCCCATACGCCTCGATGAAACGACGATGAATTCAGACCGTATTCTAAACACCTTCGGCACGCAACAATTCAATCACTGCACATTGCTTCAACAAAGTATCACTAATAGCTTCCATTTTTCTACCACTGTATAACAATCTATTCTACAAACTTCAATCTTTCGAACTCAGGTCTGAGCATGCTTTTACCTGTTTCCGTTGCTTAGCAACGCATCAGCAGGCATTATTTCAATCCATCCTCCAATATATATATATATATATATATATATATATATATATATATATATATATATATATATATATATATATATATATATATATATATATATATATATATATATATATATATATATATATATATATATATATATATATATATATATATATATATATAGATACACACTCCCTCTCACTCTCTCATCTTCAAAATTTTCCTTTAAATTCGGTTCCAAAGAGTTGAGCAAACAGTTTTGTCATATAGGAAGATCTTTACGATACTGTTAACCAAAAAAAAAAAAAAAAGGAAAAAATAAATTGCTCTCAAAATGGCCAAGAGCCAAAAGTGTTTCTCGGTTTAAATGTTTCTCAACATTCAATTTAAAAAGGTCATATAACAAAAAGAAGAAAAAAAAATGAAAATTAAAAAGAAAAAAATTAAATTTTTAACGGGTAGTTACGGCTTTGTTTTTTTATATATATATATATATATATATATATATATATATATATATATATATATATATATATATATATATATATATATATATATATATATATATATATATATATATATATATATATATATATATATATATATATATATATATATATATATATATATATATATATATATATATATATATATATATATATATATATATATATATATATATATATATATATATATATATATATATATATATATATATATATATATATATATATAATATATATATATATATATATATATATATATATATATATATATATATTACACATCACCACCACTCACGGGCAAAGCCCTATTCAAGGAGGGGGTGTCCTAAAAACTAAAATAAAGTAGAACAAAAAAAAAAGCAAATGACAATAATAATAATAATAATAATAAAATAAAAACGACCCCTGCAGGACCCACCTAATGCAAATTTCTTAGGTGAGCGCAGACGCGGGCTTTAAAGAAATTGAAATTAAATTCGGCAGGAAACACAGAAGATGGGAGAGAATTCCACAGAACAGATGTGGCAGGAAAGAAGGAGGCACCACAGTTCACAAGCCTGGAGTTGCCTATGTCCACGGAGAATTGATGCGCAGACAATGCACCCCTTGTACTGCGAGTACGGCTTAAAGGTGGAGGTTTTCGGGTGGATAATTCCCTCGAGCATTTGCCGCTGTAGTACCTATAGAAAAGAGACAAGGAACTAACGTCACGTCGCAAAGATAAAGAGTCAAGTGAATTAGAAAGAGCGGGAACAGTTTATAAGTCTTTTAGCCTTTGACTCAACCTTATCCAAAAGACGGGTGAAACCTGAGCGACCCAAGATATGAGAGCAGTACTCCATACAAGGGCGGATGAGACCCTTGTATACTTGGAGTAACTGCGAAGAAGGAAAAAATTCTCGCAGTCTAAACAGAACTCCCAGCTTCTTTGAGGCCGCCCTAGCAACCATTGTGATGTGAGGTTTCCAAGACATTTTTTTGTTTATGTGAAAGCCAAGAATGTTTATATTGTCAACAGGAGAGATGGGGGAACCATCGAAAGAAATAGAAAAGTTAGGAGGTGTCTTTGAGAGGGAGATTTCTAGAAGTTGAGTTTTTAAAGAGTTGAATTTCACAAAGTTGAGACGACCCCACTGGGAAATTCTATCCAGATCTGCAAGAATGGAATCGGAAAGATGAAGACGAGAGGCAACTCTAGATGCAAAGGAAGGAGCAGATTTGAAATGAGTAGAAGAATGGAGGGTTGAGTCATCGGCATATGAATGGATAGGGTTAGATGAACAGCTAAGAAGATCATTAATGAAAAGTAAGAATAGAGTAGGAGATAAGACAGAACCCTGAGGAACACCACTATTGAAAGGAAGAAGAAATCGCTCCATCAACAACAGCCGAAATGGAGCGATTAGAAAGAAAGCTAGACATAAGTAAGCAAAGAGAAGGAGGGGAGCTTGGAAAGCAGTGACGCATGCCACACCCGGTCAAATGCCTTAGATATGTCAAGCGCCACCACACAAGTCTCCCCATGATCCTTAAGGGCAGAAGACCATAAATCTGTGAGATAGGAAAGTATATCACCAGTAGACCTCGAACGTCGAAGGCCATACTGATGATCATAAAGAAGGGAATGAGATTCCAGATGATCCAAGAAATGAGAGTTGAGAAGGGTTTCAAAGATCTTAGACAGAATACAAGTGAGAGCTATAGGGCGATAGTTAGAAAGATCAGAGCGGCTACCATTTTTCGGAATAGGCTGGACCAATATATATATATATATATATATATATATATATATATATATATATATATATATATATATATATATATATATATATATATATATATATATATATATATATATATATATATATTATATATATATATATATATATATATATATATATATATATATATATATATATATATATATATATATATATATATATATATATATATATATATATATATATATATATATATATATATATATATATATATATATATATATATATATATATATATATATATATATATATATATATATATATATATATATATATATAATATATATATATATATATATATATAATATATATATATATATATATCACCTCTTCTGGGAAACTCTACAGGTTCACATAGAATGCACTAAATTTGGGAATTTCCAATCAAAATTTGAACTAACAATGGCTCACATGAACTAATACGAGGTGATTGAAAGTGCTTAATTTTTCATAGAAAGCTTGGAAGATAGAAGGAGGAACTGTGTTCCTTTTGTTACCAATATTGTACAAGTAAGAATGAAAATAGCCGTTATTTCCGTGGGAAGGGAGTTAGACAGAGAAAGATTGAGACCGTGTAAATTAACGAGTTAAACGATATTTCCCTCTTGGAAGTACTCTGTCTGTTTGTAATAATGATTCAGTAAAGAAAATAATGTAATAGTTGAATGGAATAAAAGAGGCTTGAGAGTGTCTATGTAAGGCAAAGGCAAGCAACTTGGGCTTTTGGGAATAAATTCTAAACACGCTTCTTAACACCTAAACACTTTGCAGCTGGCTTTGTTAGAAATAATCTGATTCTTTCCCAAAAGATTAGGAGAAAAGGAAATAGAAGAATATTTAAAAAAAGGAAAGCTATACGGATTATTTAATCGAGCAGATAGACAAGGGAATTGTATTTCTGCTACTTCTGTATATTGGCTAATATTAGATTTCAATTCAGAGACACGTAGCAAACAACTTCATTGCTCACATAAACATAGCAACCACATTTTGACTGAAAGTTGAAAACAATGTAGTGTTTGCTATTAGAACGAGCAAACATTTGAATTTCGTTAGGATTAAGAGGTGAGGTCTAGATTAAGGAAGGTAATATTTAAAAAAATAGTAATTAAAATAAGACCAAGAATGTTGCAGAAATTAATGACAAAAAAAAAAAACGTTCCAGAACAGGCCTGCATTTCTGTGGCTGCAACTTTTCCACCGCTGGTGACAGACAGAGAGGGGCCGAAGAAGGGCTACTATTGAAAGTCCCTTATCCTGATTTCTCTCAGGCTATGTTAAAAGAGAGTATTTTGTAATAATGTGCTTCTGGTGTGTGGAAAGAGGAGTGTCATCTTGGAAAACAAACAGACACTTCTGCTTAGAAAGGAATGTGAAGATGAAGCTCGGAAGAAACGAGTGAGTAAGCATTTGCGTGCAACGGAGGATTTCCTAACACACCACACGCAGAATTAAAGGTAAGCTCATTGTTTCGAACAAATATGCATTTTCCTCCATATTTTATATATATATATATATATATATATATATATATATATATATATATATATATATATATATATATATATATATATATATATATATATATATATATATATATATATATATATATATATATATATATATATATATATATATATATATATATATATAGATATTATATATATATATATATATATATATATATATATATATATATATATATATATATATATATATATATATATATATATATATATATATATATATATATATATATATATATATATATATATATATATATATATATATATATATATATATATATATATATATATATATATATATATATATATATATATATATATATATATATATATATATATATATATATATATATATATATATATATATATATATATATATATATATATATATATATATATATATATATGTATATATATATATACCTCGCATATTCCAGCAACATCTCGGTAAGTTATATGAAAAAGGAAAATTAGTTCCCAAAATTTTTTTGTAAGTATTTTTTTTTTCGATTATCGATGCAGTTTATTAATGATGATTTCCATGCTTGAAATGAGTAATAAAATGATACGAAAGAATAAAAATTAAAGCGACAAATAAATTAAAAAGCTTTTATTAATGTATTATTGAACAAAAAAGATATTTAAAGATTTCATTCTTTATTACAAAAAAAAAAATCGCAATATTGATGTTTGCACTGGTTTCTTCTTTGGCCTCTTGAATACTGAATAGCAAACAATGTGTGTCTAATGCAGTTATCGTAAAATACAGGCTCTGAGCGGGAAGTATGCTTACGTTTTTCACTTATTATTATAAAAAATGCAAATTTTATATTATAATATCATTATCTGAAATCTATGAACGTCAGGAAGGCCAGTGGCCCGGATGGCATTCCCCCTCGGGTTCTGAGGGAGTGTGCTTCCGAGTTGGCCCCTGTCCTCGTTCAGCTCTACTCTCTATGCCTTAATACTAATACTTTTCCTCTATGCTGGAAGCGTGCGTTGGTTCAGCCGATCCCGAAAAAAGGTAGCCGTTCTGACCCTTCTAACTATCGACCTATAGCTCTCACTTGTGTTCTATCTAAAATTTTTGAAACTCTCCTCAACTCTCATTTCCTGGATCATTTGGAGTCTCATTCTCTTCTCTCTGATCACCAGTATGGCTTTCGACGCTCGAGGTCAACTGGTGACATACTTTCCTATCTTACTGATCTATGGTCTTCTGCCCTTAGGGACTTCGGGGAGTCTTGTGTGGTGGCGCTTGACATATCCAAGGCTTTCGACCGGGTATGGCATGCGTCACTGCTCTCTAAGCTCCCTTCCTTTGGGTTTCCTCCTTCTCTTTGCTTACTCTTGTCTAGTTTTCTCTCAGATCGTTCCATTTCGGCAGTTGTAGATGGAGCGACCTCTTCCTCCTTTTCTGTCAACTGTGGTGTTCCTCAGGGTTCTGTTTTATCTCCAACCTTATTCTTACTTTTCATTAACGATCTTCTTCACTGCACTTCTAACTCTGTTCACTCTTATGCTGATGATTCAACTCTACATTCTTCTACTCATTTCAAATCTGCTCCCTCTTTTGCTTCTAGACTTGCTTCTCGTCTTCAACTTTCCGATTCTATTCTTGCCGATCTGGATGGAATTTCCCGGTGGGGTCATAGCAACCTTGTGAAATTTAACTCTTTAAAAACTCAACTTCTTTACATCTCCTCTCTCAAAAACACCTCCCAACTTTCCTATCCTCTTCGATGGCTCTCCCGTCTCACCTGTAAATAACATTAACATTCTTGGTCTAAACATAAACAACAAACTGTCTTGGAAACCACATATCACAATGGTTGCTAAAGCGGCCTCTAAGAAGCTGGGAGTTCTGTTCAGGTTGCGAGAATTTTTTTTCTTCTGAGCAGTTACTCCAGATATATAAGGGTCTTATTCGCCCTTGTATGGAGTACTGTTCTCACATTTGGGGGGGTTCTGGCTCCTCCTCTCTTCTGGATAGGGTTGAGTCTAAAGCTAAAAGATTAATAAACTGTCCCCTACTTTCAAACTCTCTTGACCCTCTGTCTCTGCGACGTGACGTTGGCGCGCTATCTCTTTTCTACAGGTACTACAATGGCAGGTGCTCGAGGGAATTGGCCTCTCGCATTCCTCCACCGTTGCGTCGTCCTCGTTGCACGAAGGGCGCCCTGCTTTCGCACCAATTTTGTGTGGACGTAGGGAATCCCAGGCTAGCCCGTTGTGGTACCTCCTTCTTTCCAGCCACCTCTATTCTGTGGAACTCTCTACCATCTTCTATTTTTCCAACTGTATTTAATCTTCCACTCTTCAAGTCTTCCGTCTGCACCCACCTGAGGGCTGTGCGTTAGATGTGTGTGTTTGTGTGAGTTTTGTCCTTGTGTGTGTGCCCCCTCCTTGAAAAGGGCTCTGCCCGTGAGTGGTGGCGTTTTGTAAAAAAAAAAAAAAAAAAAAAAAAAAAAAATTAATAAGCCGGACCATAGTGAAACCGAAATAATCGAAGCCGGACTAAGCAAGGTATATTATATATATATATATATATATATATATATATATATATATATATATATATATATATATATATATATATATATATATATATATATATATATATATATATATATATATATATATATATATATATATATAAGATACTCAAATTTCCTGCATTATCTAGAGTCTCACTCCCTTCTTTTAAATCATCAGTACTGCTTTCGACATCCGAAGACTATTGGTGACATACTTTCCTATCTTACTGATTTATGGTCTTCTGCTCTTAGGGATTATGGGGAGTCTTGTGTGGTGGCGACTGACATTTCCAAGGCTTTTGATTGGTTGTGGCATGCGTCACTACTCTCCAAGCTCCCCTCCTTTGGGTTTCCTTCTTCTCTTTGCTTATTTATGTCTAGTTTTCTCTCGGGTGCGTTCCATATAGACACTTGTCGATGGAGCAACCTCTTCCTCCTTTTCTGTCAATTGTGGTGTTCCTAAGGTTAAGTTTTATCTTCAACTTTATTCTTACTTTTCATCAACGATCTTCTAGCTCCATTACTAACTCTGCTCATTCTTATGCCGATGACTCAACTCTCCATTATTCCACTCATTTCAAATCTACTACCTCTTTTGCTTCTAGAATTGCTTCTTTTCTTCAACTTTCCAACTCCATTCTTGCCGATCTGGATGGGATTTCCCGGTGGGGTCGCAACCTTGTGAAATTCAACTCTTTAAAAACTCAAATTCTTCACATCTCTCTTTCTCTCTCTCTCTCGAAAACACCTCCCAACTTTCCTATTTCTTTCGACGGCTCTTTCGTCTTACCTGTAAACAATGTTAACACACTTGGTCTAAATATAAACAATAAACTTTCTTGGAAACTTCACATTACAATGGTTGCTAGGGCGGCTTCAAAGAAGCTGGAAATACTGTTCAGATTACGGGAATTTTTTTCTTCCTAACAAATGCTCCAATTATATAAGGGTCTTATTCGCTCTTGTAAGGAGTACTGTTCTCACATTTGTGGGGGGGCTCCGATTCCACCTCTCTTTTGGATAGGGTTGAGTCTCACTTGACCCTCTTTATCTGCGATGCGGTGTTAGTGCACTATCTCTATAGGGACTATAATGCCAAGTGCTCGAAGGAACTGACCTCTTGCGTTTCACCACTATGGCGTCGCCCTTATAGCACAAGGGGAGCCATGTTTTCGCATGAATTTTGTGTGAATATAGTAAACCTCAGGCTTGTCCATTGTGGTGCCTCCTTCTTTCCAGCCACTTCTGTTCTGTAGAACTCTCTGCCATTATCTGTTTTTCCTCCTGTATTTAATCTTCGTCTCTTTAAGGTCTTCGTCTGCGTCAAAGCTCAGAGATTTGCGTTAGTTGGGATTGGGTGGGTTTCTCTCTCTTTTTTTTTTTTTTTTTTTTTTTTTTTTTTTTTGACCCCTCCTTGAAAAGGTCTTGGCCTTGGTGACAATCTTTATATATATATATATATATATATATATATATATATATATATATATATATATATATATATATATATATATATATATATATATATATATATATATATATATATATATATATATATATATATATATATATATATATATATATAATATATATAATTTTAAAAAATTTTCATAAGAATGATAATAAAAACGACTAAAAAATTTTTAAACAATTGATAAGACAAGTCAGAGAGGAAATTAAAAAAAAAAAAAAAAAAAAAAAAAAAAAAAGTTGAAGCTTTCGACAACCAAAATATAAAATAAATAAATAGATAATATTAGTAAATCATTATTTATTTATTTCTACATTATTCTATTTTATTTTATTTTTTTAATCCCTAAAAATATATTAATGAATTGATAACGTCATATTTAAAAAGGAAATAGACTCATTTAAAACGGTATTCAAACTGAGAATAATCTCTTCCAAATATATATATATATATATATATATATATATATATATATATATATATATATATATATATATATATATATATATATATATATATATATATATATATATATATATATATATATATATATATATATATATATATATATATATATATATATATATATATATATATATATATATATATATATATATATATATATATATATATATTGTAGTCGTCCACATTCATTACTGTAAAAGCTATACTGTGGCATGTCGACGTGGTCGGTAGAAGACTATGAACCCTCATTATTACGACGTTGGTTTTCTGATAGCCTACCGTTTTGGTCCAGCGTGTAATTTTTATTTAATTGTCTAAGTGAATTATCATCTTAACAGCTTTACCTTGCATGCCAAAGTGCTATTATATTATTATTGTGGTATAAGTATATCAGTAGATTTATCAGGTTAATCTTTTCCTTTGCGTTCAGATTTTCGTGGTCTAACATATTACTCATTTTTTAATATTGTTAATATTTTTTTTATTCTTATATCAGTGTTTCCTATTTTTCTTTTCCTATTATGGTATTTCTCTTTTACATGTTTTAGGCCCTCACTGTATGGCAATTGACATCAGCTGTATCACAACCACAGCTGTTCACACAGACCTTAACTGTACCTCTAATAGGATAATGACCGTAAAATGTGAAATTTTTTGGTAAGAAAAAAAAAAAAAAAAAAAACTCTGCAGGTAATTCTTAGAACCACTTTTTCTCATCTTATAAATATATTTCACCAATTAATACCAAATTTATCCTGTATATGCTTACCACCTTATATACCACCTGTAAGGTCGAAAAACAAACTTTATTATTATTATTATTATTATTATTATTATTATTATTATTATTATTATTATTATTATTATTATTATTATTATTATTATTATTATTATTTTTATTATTATTATTATTATTATTATTATTATTATTATTATTATTATTATTATTATTATTATTATTATTATATTTAAAAAAAAAAATTATTTATTAGTCTTTCTCAAACATAAATTCACCCATATAATCAATGAACTGGGGTTATTTAAGAGATGGTAAATATTGTCACAGACATTTCATTGACAAGTGTGTATAATTATTTACATATTTTTTATATTTTTAATAGATGGATTCCTCTCTTTCTGTGTCTAATATTTAAAGTGCCTGCCATTCTCTGCTTCTTCCAATAAATGATAAATTGTTTGGTGATATCTTAAAATCCAAGCCTTCAGTGTAGTTCCGCACAAGAACTTAATACATACTCCATCCACACACCATCCAACAATATAATATATATATATATATATATATATATATATATATATATATATATATATATATATATATATATATATATATATATATATATATATATATATATATATTTTACAGTACGCCACCACTCACGGGCAGAGCCCTTTTCAAGGAGTTGGCACACACATAGGGAGAAAACTCGTTTAAACACACACACTTAACGCACAACCCTCAGGTGGGCACAGACGGAAGCCTTGAAGAGTGGAAGATTAAATACAGGAGGAAAAATAGATGATGGTAGAGTGTTCCACAGAATAGAGGTGGCTGGAAAGAAGGAGGCACCACAACGGGCTAGCCTGGGTGTTTCCTACGTCCACACAAAATTGGTGCGAAAGCAGGGCACCCCTTGTGCAACGAGGACGACGCAACGGTGGAGGAATGAGAGAGGCCAATTCCCTCGAGCACCTGCCATTGTAATACCTATAGAAAAGAGATAGCGCGCCAACGTCACGTCGCAGAGATAGAGGGTCAAGAGAGTTTGAAAGTAAAGGGACAGTTAATTAATCTTTTAGCTTTTGACTCAACCCTATCCAGAAGAGAAGAGGAGCCGGAGCCCCCCCAAATGTGAGAACAGTACTCCATACAAGGGCGAATAAGACCCTTATATATTTGGAGTAACTGTTCAAAAGAAAAAAATTCTCGCAATCTGAACAGAACTTCCAGCTTCTTAGAGGCCGCTTTAGCAACCATTGTGATATGTGGTTTCCAAGACAGTTTGTTGTTTATGTTTAGACCAAGAATATTAATGTTATTTACAGGTGAGACGGGAGAGCCATCGAAGAGGATAGGAAAGTTAGGAGGTGTTTTTGAGAGGGAGATGTGAAGAAGTTGAGTTTTTAAAGAGTTAAATTTCACAAGGTTGCTATGACACCACCGGGAAATTTCATCCAGATCGGCAAGAATAGAATCGGAAAGTTGAAGACGAGAAGCAACTCTAGAAGCAAAAGAGGGAGCAGATTTGAAATGAGTAAAAGAATGTAGAGTTGAGTCATCAGCATGAGAGTGAACAGAGTTAGAAGTGCAGTTGAGAAGATCGTTAATGAAAAGTGAGAATAGAGTGGGAGATAAAACACAGAGCACCACAGTTGACAGAAAAGGAGGAAGAGGTCGCTCCAACTACAAGATGGAACACCACAGTTGACAAAAAAAGAGGAAGAGGTCGCTCCATCTACAAGAGCCGAAAAGGAACGATCTGAGAGAAAACTAGACAAGAGTAAGGAAAGGGAGGAGGAAATCCAAAGGAAGGGAGCTTGGAGAGTAGTGACGCATACCATACCCAGTCAAAACCCTTGGATATGTCAAGCGCCACCATACAAGACTCCCCGTAGTCCCTAAGGGCAGAAGACCATAGATCAGTAAGATAGGAAAGTATGTCACCAGTTGACCTCGAGCGTCGAAAGCCATACTGGTGATCAGAGAGAAGAGAATGAGACCCCAAATGATCCAGGAAATGAGAGTTAAGGAGACTTTTCAAAATTTTAGACAGAACACAGGTGAGAGCTATAGGTCTGTAGTTAGAAGGGTCAGAGTTGCTACCTTTCTTCGGGATCGGCTGAATAAATGCACGTTTCCAGCATAGAGGAAAAGTATTAGTATTAAGGCATAGAGAGTAGAGCTGAACGAGGACAGGCGCTAACTCGGAATTACACTCCCTCAGAACACGAGGGGGAATGCCATCCGGGCCACTGGCCTTCCTGACGTTCATAGATTTCAGAATCCCATGCATCCGATCATATGTAATTACATGTAAAGGCATGGGACATCTGAGAGGAGAAGGAGTAGGAGGAGGGATGCCAGAATCGTGTAGGGTAAAATTAGATGAAAAAAGGAGGCCGAAGAGATTAGCCTTTTCAGAGGGAGTATTAGATACAGAACCATCAGAGCGAATAAGAGGAGGAAAGGCAGATTTACAGAAGTTATTAGATATATTTTTGACAAGAGGCCAGAAATTTTTATCAGTAGGAGAGCCATGGAGGTCAGCGCACTTCCTTTTTATGAAAGTACGCTTAGTCCGTCGAAGAACATCCCTGCAACGATTCCGAGCTGAATGAAAATTAGCAAGAGTGATAGGAGAAGGAGAGTTTTTCCATTCACGATAAGCACTGTCTCTCTCACGAAGGGCAAGAGAACAGCCGTCATCGAACCATGGATTTTGAGGAGAAAAGGATTTAGTTGAAGATGGAATGAATCTGCCCATCCCGTCAAGGATTACGGCCCCTACCTTTTCAGCAGAGACAGAAGCGTCCCCCGAGACAAAGCAAGA
>SEYY01020072.1:35000-40000 GCA_009176605.1 Armadillidium nasatum
AGAATTGAATTCTGAGGTGGATGTATAGTTTTAGATGGAGGTGGAGGTGGAGGTGGAGACCGAGGCAGAAATGAAGGCTGAGGTGGATGTGGAGATGAAGGTGGAGGTGGAGGTTGAGACGGAGGCAGAAGTGTATGCGAAGGTGGAGGTAGAGGATATATATATATATATATATATATATATATATATATATATATATATATATATATATATATATATATATATATATATATATATATATATATATATATATAATATTAATATTATAATAAAATTAATAAAAAAATTTAATAAAAAAATTTTTTTTTTTTTTATATTATTTATAAAATATATAATAATTTATTTACTTTTATTTAAAGAAATATATATATATATATATATATATATATATATATATATATATATATATATATATATATATATATATATATATATATATATATATATATATATATATATATATATATATATATATATATATATATATATATATATATATATATATATGTGAAGCTACTTAATAGTGTACCGGCCAAAATGAAACTAGTCCAAGTTTAATATTAATAAGATATAGATAATAATAATAAATAATAATAATAATAATAATAATAATAATAATAATAATAATAATTATTATTATTATTATTAAGTATAAGTATAATAATAGTAATAAATATAAAAATATTCTAAATTGTGAAGAACAAAAATTGAAATATGTATACTTTTCTTAAAATTTCTTTCAAAATGTTTCTTGCACTGTAAACGAAGGTTTTACGGTCGGTTGCATTTCACTTGCAACCACATCGTACTAATAGAAACGCTCGAACGACAAGTGTGCACATGCAATTCTCTCGTCCATTATATTAAAGGATGCATTTGCAAAATTTTTGCAAACAGAAACAGTATTTTCTTCGTTTTTAAGTTTTTAATTTAATAACTAATCAAAATTGTGACATTTTTTATTTTTTTTTAATTTAAATAACGCTACATTGGAGTGTTATTTAAAGATGCAATTTATAAAAATTTAATCCTATTAAAAAATAAAAAAAATAAAAGGTAATAAATAACAGTTGCACACTAGCTAGTTACATGTAATGGTGGTTGCATGAACCTGCAACCATATCACGAGCCACCCCTGATATATATATATATATATATATATATATATATATATATATATATATATATATATATATATATATATATATATATATATATATATATATATATATATATATATATATATATGAGCTGTGGGTTTTGGAGATTACGCTATTTTTTGTGTATGTATGAAGGTATCATGTATTTATATTGAATCAATGTGTATTTGTGTGTTAATTGAGTTCATGTGTTTAGTTGATTAGCGATTTTAATTAGGGTACACTTTTTATTTATTTAAGGTATATTTCTGGAATTAATTTCTTATATATATATATATATATATATATATATATATATATATATATATATATATATATATATATATATATATATATATATATATATATATATATATATATATATATATATATATATATATATATATATATATATATTCCAGGAAGGGTGTGTCTCTAGTCTTCATTTTACATAACAAAATTAGTGGTTTATTCTTAGGAATAGTCCCAATGTTACACACTGGGTTCTTTATTTAATACCATGTGTGGGATGTGAGAACTTTTATATGGGAGAAATGTTTAAGCAGCTAAAGGTTCTCAATTTGTGCACTAACCTGTATCTGACAGATTTTTATTATATATCCCATTTTAAGCTATCTATTGACTGGAATTAATTAAATTTATTTGTAAAAGCAACAGGAAAAATATCCTACGATTTGTAGACAGTATTACCAAGCGTTTCCATAACAACATCAATAGAGATCGGGCCCATAATCAGTAGATCTTCATAAAGCAAAATAAGGTTGTTTCTATTTTGAGTCTTGACTGGAGTCTTTTCTCGTCTCTCACTTACATACTGGACCTGATGAGGACCCTGTGTTCCTGGGCTGAAACTTTGTCTTTGTTTTATTTTAGTGGTTTTAATGTTTTGCATAAATAGAAGCACAATATCATAATGTTTCTTGAATTGCATACCCACACAAGCACACACACACACACACACACACACACACACACATATATATATATATATATATATATATATATATATATATATATATATATATATATATATATATATATATATATATATATATATATATATATATATATATATATACTTTTCGTTAATAACTTTTTCTTATTTCTTCATTGCATATCCACTCCTAAACCGACCACTCCACCCTTCATTATTTCTTTCCGTTCTGAAAGACGCCTCAGTCAACGGCAAATATTCATACTAGGAAGAGGATCTTCTAACGACTGACGACTGATCTCTCTCGAATTTCTAATTGCACAAAAAAGCACGGATTTTTCAGTACCTCTAACAGTACTCGGCATCATCTTTGACTAAAATATAGCATCTGTTTCGAAAATACACAAGACAACCCTTTGTCTGTCCTTGATATTCTTTGCCTTTCTTTTTCTCGTGACATTTCTAGGAAGGATTTCATTATTTCTCTTTCTAAACAAACTTCTAAAAAATTGGGTGTTCCGAAGCCCCTTCAAAATTGCTTCCCATCATCCCAGTTGTTAGCTCTTTATACGGGTTTCATACGTCTCTGTATGTAATGTGACTGAGGTATCCAGTGTGGGTAAATTCACGCAGCTCTTCTTTACATAGTGAATTCCTGTTCTTTTCGACTTATCAACTCCTTTGCATTCATATTCTCCACTTTCTTTCTTCCCGTCAAATTTGTTAAATCATCCTTTGATGTGACAATCACAATCGACACTGCTCTTCTGAATTCCATAGTCGCATTCCCCCTCCATTGAGAAGGGCTAGTGCAATACACCTCTCCACCCATAGCCTCATCCTTTCTATGTCCAACTTTCTGTTCCAATATTTAATCTTTAGGCTCAGCTTCATGTAAATCACCCGTAAAGTCTGGAACACTCTCCTTTATCTGCTTTCTCAACTTCCTTTGACATTTTAACACTTTACAACTTAGTGTATTGGAGCATACCGACCTCTTATTTGGGTTTGCTCTTGAGTTGTCACCAACGCTGGTTGAATTCAGTAGCCCTCTTCCCTTTATAGCAATTGAAACATTATATATATATATATATATATATATATATATATATATATATATATATATATATATATATATATATATATATATATATATATATATATATATATATATATATATATATATATATATAACTTATAATAACTCATTTAATTACATTTATATTTTTCACGTTGTACCTTTTAAATATTTTCATTTTTTTTTTTAAATCAAAATGGCATAATTTATCTATAAAGGGAGTTTGTATACAGTTATTTATTATATCATTTGTTTCTTTCTTTAAAACAAAGGAAATATTTACATTAAAAATAGCCAAACAAGATAAACTTTAAAAGAAATCATTAAAACAAATAGTTTTTTTTTATTGTTTTCTTTCACAAATGAATGTTTAACATTGCGGTAAGAAGCAACTGGCTTTGCTATAGAAGAATGATGCAAGTGCTAACCAAGCATTTTTTTTATCTTTTTTTTAACAAATTTAAACTATTCAAACTTTTCTTTGTTAAAATGAAAGCGAATAACAATATTGTAAATTTTTTTGTGTGTGTGTGTCTGTGCGTGTGTGTGTGTGTGTGTGTGTGTGTACTCATTTCAAAAACGTTAACAGTATTTTTCTATCGGGAATAGTATTTTAGTATATATAACTATTTTATTATAATCCTTTACCTTATTTACTTTACTCTTTTATTTATAGATCTAAAATCAATTTATTTTTGATTTCCTATTCTAGTTGAAGTAGATCTTATTTTAAATTTAGCCGGAGTTAGCTGGTAGCTTGTTCCATGATTGAATTGATTGTTATTTCTTGGTGAAAGCTTTCCTATGTTCGTCACTCACAGCGCTGAGGTTTGTAGGGAAAAGACCAAATGCTAATATTAAAGTCGAGTTCTTTGTAGTTTAGAGGAGGGAATTGACTCATAAATTTTCAGCGGTTATCCTCTTTATGGTTATGCAGGATAACATTTTAAAATGATTTCCATGAAGGAACTTCAACTTCATTCAAACATTCGTCAAATACAGGATCATTCCTTAGTTTTCATATTTACAAAGGAAATATATATATTATATATATATAAAGCAGCATGCCTTTCAGAAACTGGAAACTTGCTTCTTTAACAAAATTCTTCATCACCTGAGTTTTTATGTACCTCATTGCACAGTGGGAGTTAAATTTTTTAAGGTGTAGTTTGCCTAATTATATATTTATCTCCCTCAGTAAGTTTCTCATTTTTTTCGTCACTGCTTTCATGAGTTGTCATTTTTCCTATACATGATGTCCCTCATGCACAAGAAGCAAACAGAACTTAGTTTACCTAAGGTGCAATCAAAATTAGAGTTCCATCATTTTTAGATCTTCACAAACATTTCACGAATATTGAATCCTGCTCAGTACAAGTTTCGTATTTTTCATATGCTTTTTTTCATGCGAACAGTATACGCTACAGGGATCGATGGATGCTTATCACCAGAATAAAATAGGACTGCATTCAAACTAAGCTTTGAGGATTTGAGGAGTTTTTGAAAAGAAACCATATTTTAAGATCGTGCACATGTTCCAAAGTTTCCAGAGAAAAGTCCACATCATTGTAATAAATTAGTTCCTCACACGGAGAGAAAAAATTTTCAAATTAAGACTGTTAAAGGAAAATTTTATTTTAGTATTCTCCTGTAAAAAAAAAAAAATATTCACCATCCTTTCAATTTTGATGACAGTAATTTTACTTTATTTTTGATAAGTTTAGATCACGAGTGAGATGATTTAATTCTGAGATAATTAATTGAAATCTTCGTATGTATTTTCCCAAAAATCGGTTTCACTTTTTTTCCTTCATCATTTAATAGGTCT
>SEYY01020072.1:45000-61959 GCA_009176605.1 Armadillidium nasatum
TTTTTAAAACTTTTTTTAATATTTTTTTATAGTTTTCTTACTGCAAATTACCCAAGGATTTCAAAACTATAATCCTTTTTAATGTAAGGTTAGTAGTTTTTTAGTTATGGATGGATGCCAATGTACAGTCTGACCTGTATATATATATATATATATATATATATATATATATATATATATATATATATATATATATATATATATATATATATATATATATATATATATATATATATATATATATATATATATATATATATATATATATATATATATATATGTAAGTGAGTAGTATTGTATATTAGGGCAAGAAAGTTGGGGAATCCTAAGCCATAACATGTGGTTCTACAGAGACGAGAGACGGCAGCAGATGGTGACCGAATAAGAAATAAAGACTCTGGAGTTGATTTTGGGCGAGGTAAAATTTCCTATCAAAAGTATTTTATATTTTGAAACATTAATAATCAATTAAAGAATGAAACTAAGATTATCAAAACCCCCGTGAATTTACATGATTATCAAGAGTATATATATATATATATATATATATATATATATATATATATATATATATATATATATATATATATATATATATATATATATATATATATATATATATATATATATATATATATATATATATAGGTAGTTAGTTAGGAAGAACAAATATCTTGATTTCCCTTAACCATATTGCCTGCTGATGGTAGTTTGTGAACCTTCGTGTAATAAACAGGTTCGATAATATGACTACCACTACTACTATTATTATTACTATTATAATTATTATCACAACCATATATCATTGTTTTTTTTCCCTTCTTATCAGTTTTTAATGTTTATAATGCCTGTGGACATAGATCACGTCTTTCATCAAAGTGGAATTACTATGAAGAGATTATTACATGAGTGACGCTTATTATTAAATGAATATCCTTTTCTACATTCTTTTACTGTGAGAATCTCGGGGTTCAACAATAAGCATTTTTTATTTTGATTTTTCTACGTATTTTTTCTTTCTTTCTCTCTTTCTTTCTTTCTTTCTTTGACAGATATTTGGTTCTTCACTTTTTATATTCACGGTAAAAGATTTATTTATTTATTTATTTTTTTTTGGAATACTGTATATTTACTGATTCTGTAATTAGTTTTATTGTTTGAAAATTTATTTCTCTCATTATTCGACAGCCTTCAGCTTTTATGATAATAATAATAATAATAATAATAATAATAATAATAATAATAATAATAATAATAATAATAATAATAATAATAATAATAATAATAATAATAATAATAATAATAATAATAATAATAATAATAATAATAATAATAATAATAATAATAATAATAATAATAAATAATAATAATAATAATAATAATAATAATAATAATAATAATAATAATAATAATAATAATAATAATAATAGCATATGATGTAAATATTAAAGTTTTAGATTCATTACATACAGACTTTTATATTAAAATTTGTCTGAGAAAATAACAGTGATATATTTTCTAGAAAGAAATAAAGAAGAAAAAAAAGAGACCACGACGTTTCAGACATAAGTAGTGTTAAACTTTTGTTTCTTTGTCAGGTTCATAAGTTTTTAAGACAAGTTTCTCAGACTGGTTTAAAAACAGTTCCGCTAAGCAATAGTTGAAGCCATTTTAGAAGATTTTATTCTTCACTGTTTGACGATAGTTGTTAGTTAACTCCACCTCACCTATTTATTCAAAGATTATTAAGTAGCTCCTGATATCTTTTAGAGGGGTTTCTTAAACCTGTATTAAGAGTTATTAAAATCATCAATTATTAATTTTTATATCATATCTTTCACTGATCTTAGGTTAATGATACACACCCGAATTTACTTATTCAGAAAACACAGTCCAGAGATTTTTATTGTTATGACTATGTAGATGCGTGTGTGTGTGTGTGTGTGTGTGTGTGTGTGTGTGTGTGTGTGTGTGTGTGTGTGTGTTTGTGTTGACTAAATTTTCAACTCAATAATCGGGTCGTAGAAAGTCACTTCGTGTACTATTGGTCCCTCAGTTACTTTTCTAAAGCTTGTATCAAAACAAATAATTTTGGAATAGATACCTTTAAATTTAGGCACCCTATCTTAATGATTGGGTTTCCTCCTTCAAATTCCATTGCTGGAGAAGATGATTTTTAAAAACCATAATTATCGTAATTTGATATTAGAAGCCTTAAAATCCAACCTATTTTCAATTTTAAATAGGTATTTTATAATCAAAACTAGAATACTTGATCATGAATGCTGATTTCTTTCTAACATTTTCTCTTATATTTTTGTCCTTTTTTCAGACAAATCATCGAAGTCTATTATTAATTCAATAAAAATATACAAGTATACATAATTTAAATACAAAATTACACGTTATAGAGAATGCAAGAACTGGATGTTTACTTCCTCGCAATTCTAAACATATTTATAGGAACATTGAAGAAAAAAAATTTTTATAACTTGGAATTACCTTAAAATATTATTACATTATCATAATTGCTGTTGCTAAAACCTGTCTACTTCATCCAATACTTTTTTAAATCTCGTTGAATAAAAAAAAATAATAAGAAAAAATAAGGCTAAAATTAGAGCACAGCTGCAACTAACTGAACTTTTTATCTATTTGAAAATCTAAGACATTATATATATATATATATATATATATATATATATATATATATATATATATATATATATATATATATATATATATATATATATATATATATATATATATATATATATATATATATATATATATATATATATATATATATATATATATATATATGCTGGTCGGACTTGCGGTCGTACTTCTTCGATTTCCCGTGGAATGATTATTGCTTCCGTGGGAGGGGTCCCTCGGAGTGTGCAGAACGCATTACCGAGGTGATTCTCTCTGGCATGGAGGCATACATTCCATATTCTTTCCCTTCTACTAAACCTAACAAACCTTGGTTTAACTCTGCTTGTTCTCGTGCTATCCGCCGCAGGGATGCTGCCTTCAGGGATTACCGTCGTCTTCAAACTCCAGAAACTCACGCTACTTATATTTCATCCCGGAATCGTGCAAAATCTATCCTTCGTAACACACTAAAAACTCCTTTCTCCGTAGAAAATGCAATAATCTTTCTGGTTCCTCTTCTTCACGTTCTTTCTGGCATTTTGCAAAAAAATGTCAACTCTAACTTTGCTTCTTCCTCTTTCCCTCCTTTAATATCTTCCGACGGCACAACTGCTGTTTTACCTTCTTCTAAAGCTGAACTCTTTGCTCAAACTTTTGCCTCTAATTCAACCTTAGACGATTCCGGAGCTATTCCTCCTCCTTCAACCCCCTCTAACTCATTTATGCCTAAAATTAGTAATTTCTTCTAAAGATGTTATTTCTGCTCTCTCTGAGCTTAATACTAAGAAGGCGTACGGTCCTGATGGTATTCCTCCTGTGGTTCTCAAAACTTGTGCTTCCGAGCTTGCACCCTGCCTCGGTAAACTATTTCGTCTTTGTCTTTCTACTTCAACCTTCCCTTCTTGCTGGAAACGTGCGCTCATTCAACCTGTGCCGAAGAAAGGGGGACCCCTCTCAACCCTCCAACTACCGTCCTATTTCTTTGAACCTCCGTTCTCTTCTAAAGTTTTCGAATCTATCCTTAACAGGAAGATTTGGAAACATCTCAATTCTTCTAATCTTATCTCTGATCGCCAGTATGGCTTTCGTAAGAAACGCTCTACGGGTGATCTTCTTTCCCTTCTCTCTGACTCTTGGTCCTCCGCTCTTCGGCATTTCGGTGAATCTTTTGCTGTCGCGCTGGACATATCGAAAGCCTTCGATAGAGTCTGGCACAAAGCTTTGATTTCTAAACTTCCCTCTTTCGGTATCTATCCTTCTCTCTGTGATCTTCTCTCTAATTTCCTTTCTGGTCGTTCTATAGCAGCTGTTGTAGACGGCCACCGTTCATCCTTTAAATCTATTAACAGTGGTGTTCCTCAGGGTTCTGTCCTATCACCCAACACTTTTTCTACTTTTCATTAATGACCTTCTCTCTATTACCTCATCTCCTATCCACTCCTATGCTGATGACTCCACCCTTCATTATTCCTTCCAGTTTGAAAAACGTCCCACCCAACAGCAGTTGATAGACTCGAGAAGGGTAGCCTTGGAGCAACTAACCTCTGATCTTTCTCGTATTTCAAATTGGGGCAGAGAAAACATGGTTGTTTTCAATGCCTCAAAAACTCAATTCCTTCATCTCTCCACTCGACACAATCTTCCACACAACTATGATATCTTCTTCGAAAACACACAACTCAAGCCTTCATCTGTTCTTAATATTCTTGGTGTTTCTTTTTCTCGTGATCTTTCTTGGAAAGATCACATTATTTCTCTTTCTAAACAAGCTTCTAAGAGGTTGGGTGTTCTGAGGCGCCTTCAGAATTTCTTCACGCCACCCAGTTGCTTGCTCTGTATAGGGTGTTGTTCGCCCCTGTATGGAGTATGCTTCGCACATCTGGGGTGGTTCCACACATACAGCTCTCCTAGAGAAGGTGGAGTCAAGGGCATTTCGTCTCATCAACTCTCCTGCTCTTACTAACTCTCTTCAATCTCTTTCTGCCCGTCGAATTGTTGCGTCACTCTCTCTTTACTATCGCTATTACAACGGACACTGCTCTTCTGAACTCTCTCGTCGCATACCTCCTCCATTGAGAAGAGCTCGTGCGACACGCCTTTCTACACATTCTCATCCTTTCTCTGTCCAACTCTCCGACCCCAGACTTAACCGCTATGCTCAGTCTTACATATACTCTACTGGTAAAGTCTGGAAACACACTCCCTTCATCTGTTTTCCCAACTTCCTTTGACTTGCATACTTTCAAACGCCGTGTATCTGGAAACGTCGACCACAATCGACCATGATAATTGATCTTTCCCAACTCCGGTGGAATTTGGTAGGCCTCTGGCCTTTGCCCACCGGAGGAAACATAAAATATATATATAATATATATATATATATATATATATATATATATATATATATATATATATATATATATATATATATATATATATATATATATATATATATATATATATATATATACATATATATATATTTATAGGTGTTATGTCTCGTGGTTGTTTAATTTATTGGTGGATGGGGTTGTTAGGGGAAGGAAAGGAAAGGGTGTTATGTTGAGAAGTGTGAAAGACGAATGGGAGGTAAATGTCTTGCTGGTTTCGAGCCTCGGGAGAAGCTGAGAATGTTGGTGAGTGAGAATGTGCTTCTAAGGAATTAAAAGTAAATTCAACAAGAAGCAAAGTAATGAAGATTGGGGACGGGAATGAAGTAGCAAGAAGGCAGGAATGGAGAGTGTCGATGTAGGGGGAGATAAATTTGAGGAGGCAGAAGAGTCCAAATATCTGGAAATAGAGAAAATGGGAGATGGAAAATATAAAAAAGAATTGAGCGAGGAGGGAATGAAAATGATGGGAAGGCAGAATTAAATAAAGGAAACAATGTTTGAGAGTGTGTATCTTCCATCTTTAATGTATGAGTGTGAAACATGGATGATGAATGCAGAGGCGAGCAAAAGATTGAATGTTTTTGAAATGAATTGTCTGAAGAATCAGAAACGAAAGAATAAAGTAGATGTGTAAATGGAGGAGAAGAATAGTGGGTTGAGCGTAGGAGGGTGTGTTAAGATGGTATGAGGCATATGTGTACAATGAATGAAAATAGAATGGCAGATAGAGTGGTGAGATCGGAGGTGGAGGAGTGTAGGGGAAAGGGAAGGCCAAAGTGGAGATGGATTGATGGGGTGTGGGAGATTTTGGAGGTGTGAGAGATCTAAGTGTAGAAGAGTTGCCTAGGACAGAGTGAAATAAAGAAGAGTAATGATAGGGGCTGAGAGATAAAGTATGTGTGTATGTCTGTGAGGAAATTGTGGTGGGCACCACCCCACGAAAGTGGAAAAGGTGAAGTGAAATAAATAATATATATATATATATATATATATATATATATATATATATATATATATATATATATATATATATATATATATATATATATATATATATATATATATATATATATATATATATATATATATATATATATATATATATATATATATATATATAATATATATATAATAATTAAAAGTTCATAAATCGTTCATCTATTTACAGTTCACTTCATTCAATTTAATAATAATAATGATTTGTAATTGGTATATGAATTATAAAAGTAAAGAAGAAGATGCTTCTGCTCATCAAACACATCGTTCCGTTCGCTACATTTGCATATCTTTAATCTTTTGTGGTTGTAATATATATATATATATATATATATATATATATATATATATATATATATATATATATATATATATATATATATATATATATATATATATATATATATATATATATATATATATATATATATATATATATATATATATATATATATATATATATATATATATATATATATATATATATATATATATATATATATATATATATATATATATATATATATATATATATATATATATATATATATATATATATATATATATATATATATATATATATATATATATATATATATATATATATATATATATATATATATATATATATTGGTGTACGATGTCATAGGTTGCTTGATATTCCTAACTAGTCAAAGGAAATGGTAGGATACGTTGAGACAATCATTAACCTCCCAAGGTTTTGAGGTTTGCCCTCAGACTTTGGACAATCACTGTGGAGATTTTTTGACGTGTCCTTCAGATCTTCCCTTTTTTCTTAACTAACTACATGCAAAGAGTAATATAAATATAAGACTTCTTCCACCTAGCATTTGAAAATGTTTAGAATTTAAACTGTTTTTGAAAATAATATACTGTCTTGTTTTCTTACTTTTACCAAGACAGCTTTACAGGTTCAAGGATTCTAGTTGAGGAAATTGGTCTGCCACAAAAATATTAGGTTTTTCTAGTATTTAACTTGAGTATCGTTAAGGGATTAATGTTTCTTATGTTTTTCCTCACCTTCTCAACTCAGGTGCTTGAAAGCACAGACAAATGTTACCCTTTGCCCCAAACATTTTTTATGCAAATTGTATTACAATTTAAACGCCTACAGTACCTACAATTGGCATTATTCCAAATTTTCCTATCTAGGCTTTGATTATATAGAAAACCTAATACAAAATTTATCATTTTCATTTGATTTATATCTTAATTCTAACGATTAATCTTAGCTCTTCTTTACATCTCCTTAATCCAAAGTGGAATAAAATATATTTTTCCTTCATTTTTCAAAGGTCATTTGCTCATTGCACCTAATATTTTTTACTTTACTAATATGCTTTACTCTTGCTTATTCTTAATAGCTTTGAGCTGATAACATATCTAAGAATTCGAATAATACTATAATGTTTTCATCATCTAACGGAAAGGTTCTCAAACAATTTATATAATTTTCTTTCCTCATATCTTCGATTACGGTGGTATCTTCTTCGAATTCTTCTTCCTCACGTCAGGATTCGAAACCACTGACAACGGCTTCGCCGTTAGACAATGTACAGAAGGCTCTACCACTGTACTAACGCCGAACCAAGATACTTGAGCACAGTAGAACAGTTTGCAATCTCTTCTGCTTCGAATCACTGTAGCAACTCTATATTCTTGTTAATATCCACGGTGTTTGGAACCCCTACTTGTACCATATATATATATATATATATATATATATATATATATATATATATATATATATATATATATATATATATATATATATATATATATATATATATATATATATATATATATATATATATATATATATATATATATATATATATATATATATATATATATATATATATATATATATATATATATATATATATATATATATATATATATATATAATATATATATATATATATATATATATATATATATATATATATATATATAGTATATAACGCAGGAAGGGTTATTAGTCCTTTCAGTAGGTTCATTCGAGGATGAACCAAGGGTTTCACGGACCGACGCCAAACATCCGCTGTTTGGCTTGGCCTATCGCTGATGAGGATTTTGATTCCACCAGCAGCAAGCACGCCGCTGGTGTACTTATTATGCATCAGATAGGGCAGAGTTTAGTGCAAGAACGAACTGCTGAAATTTCTCTACTCCAATCCGCCCTCGAACCCGGGTCGCTTGCAGGCTAAGTGAGTGCTCGATCAACTGAGCTACTGAGCCACTCATATATATATATATATATATATATATATATATATATATATATATATATATATATATATATATATATATATATATATATATATATATATATATATATATATATATATATATATATATATATATATATATATATATATATATATATATATATATATATATATATATATATATATATATATATATATATATATATATATATATATATATATATAATATATATATTATATATATATATATATATATATATATATATATATATATATATATATATATATATATATATATATATATATATATATATATACTTACCCTCGCAGTCAAATTTGTTCATAAAGTTGGTAATTAATTCATTAAAATCCTCTATAAATTTTAAACCTATCAAATTATTGGTTATAAAATATTAAGATTATGTATGCGAGTATATATATATATATATATATATATATATATATATATATATATATATATATATATATATATATATATATATATATATATATATATATATATATATATATATATATATATGTGTGTGTGTGTGTGTGTGTGTGTGTGTGTGTGTGTGTGTGTTTTCACAGCAGATACCTACTGTCAATAGATAGAAAGTTTAAATATTTAACCTTCATGAATTGATGCCTGCTTTTCTAAGTGAGGAAGTTGTGGTTTGCCATATGGGAACTGCAAAGAAATAAGAATATTAAAAAAGAAAGAGACAGTAGGAGACCACAAGGACTTTACAGGACTGTCCTAGTCAAATTGATGTAAATAATTCATCTAACCAAACATGCAACAAACTGACTACGTAAATATACAGAAACAAATGTCTACCTAAACATGATATAGCAAGCAACTGCACACAGAGGTTTGTCAACAGTATATGACTAGTAAAAGTTATTTTATATTTCAATCAACAAAATCGAAAACTACAGCTACGGTACATATTAATAATACTTTTCAGTTTTATGATTTTGCTAGTTCCATATTATTTGCCTGCAGGTGAACTTTAATAACTACCATCCCACCAATTAGACAGTCATACGATTCTCTGATGATTCATATACTTTTCCAGTTCATTTTTGAATGTTTCAAGTAAATTGTAATCAACAACTTTCTTTGGTAAATCATTCCAAAAATTAACTACTCTATTACTGAATGATTATTTTCTTATATAAAGGTGGCATTGCTTCTTTTTAATTTTCTTTTCACGCCTATTGGCCTCATCTATGTTCTACTTTAAAGAATTTGTTTGATTTCAGTATTATTAAGAGATGTAAATATTTTGTAAACTTGTATTATGTTCCCTGTAAGAAATTGTCTTTCAACAAAGAACATTCATAACTCCTTCAGCCTCTCTTCATAATTCTTACTCTCAAAGCCAGATATTATTCTTCTTGCTCTTCATTTTACTCTTTCCAAAATATGTCTTTTCGGAAATCAGTGAACCAAACTTGTGCACAATACCTTAACAATGGCTTGACATAGCTGCTATGCAGTTAACTTCTAACTTCTTTGATCTTGTAAACATCACAGCGATATATTATACATAACATCTTACTAGTTCTACCTTTTGCTTCCAAACACTGATAAACCACTTTCAGATTACTGCTGATAAGAGCACCCAAATCATTTTCTTGGAACAGAGACTTAATAATTAAGCCAATCTCCATTCATTTCATAGGTTAAATTTTTCATTTGAGTATCCTGCGTGAAAAACATTACAATATTTACTATTAAAATTCACCTATCACTTATCTTTCCATAAAAGCTCACTTCAAAGTTTAATACCCTTGCCCTTTAATACCCTTCTACCCTTTCTACCCTTACTAAAACAATAATGAGAGTCATGCAGTATCTTGTTATAATTCAAATGTTTATAAGAGTTTTCAGTAACTTTTCCAAAACCTTTGCAACCAGAGATGTTAAGCTAACTGGCCTATAATTTCCAATATTCCTTTTCATCTTTCTTGTAAATTAGCACAACGTATGTTGTTTTCCGGTCCTTCAATACCACGCCAAATGTATTAGATAATTTAAAAATCAAATACAGTGCCTTTGCATTATATTAAGAATCACAGTGGAAATAAACTGAAAACCTTGCTTGGAAAAAAACTCCCATGCCGTTTTTATTCTACAAAAATTGCTTCATATGATTGCTGACTTTTCCTGAATTTAAAAGAACCATTTTGTTGGACTAGTTTATAACAGTCACGAAACGCACAGTAATTGGTGGAAACTATTCTCTCTCTCTCTCTCTCTCTCTCTCTCTCTCTCTCTCTCTCTCTCTCTCTCTCTCTCTCTCTCTCTCTCTCTCTCTCTCTCTCTCTCTCTCTCTCTCTCTCTCTCTCTCTCTCTCTCTCTCTCTCTCTCTCTCTCTCTTTCTTCTCCTATGAAACAAACTTTTACAACAACAATATAAATAACTACGATAATACAATGAAAGAACAAATTTCCTGACCCTAAAATCTGATATTATACTTATGGAATAACTCATAATATATATATATATATATATATATATATATATATATATATATATATATATATATATATATATATATATATATATATATATATATATATATATATATATATATATATATATATATATATATATATATATATATATATATATATATATATATATATATATATGTAAATAGGTATGCTCCTTATGAGCCTAATTTAAAGTAAAAATAGAAGTGCAGAAAATGAATGCAATATAAACTGGATTTTTTTACTGTTTATTAATCACATAATTAATTATCATTAAATAAAGTACTTTCAACGTTTCGGCTTAAGCTAAAGTCCTTTTCAAGAACTGAAACAAAAACAAAATATCAAATATATAAAATAAAAGAACAATCTAAAAAAACTAGTAATAACAAAAAACTCATGAGTTTATATATATATATATATATATATATATATATATATATATATATATATATATATATATATATATATATATATATATATATATATATATATATATATATATATATATATATATATATATATATATATATATATATATATATATATATATATATATTATATATATCAGTGGCGGCTTTTGGGGGGAGGCAGGGGAGGCAGTGCCTCCGTTAGTATTTAATAAAAATATAACATATTTAATTCAAAAATTAGGTTAAGCAACTCAAATTTTAAAATTTAACATTTTTTCATACAAGGCGTAAAATATAAATTTATTTCTATATTTTATATATATATATATATATATATATATATATATATATATATATATATATATATATATATATATATATATATATATATATATTATATATATATATATATATATATATATATATTAAAACTGTTTATGCATGTCACAGTTAACATAGAAACATATTGGAAGCCTCCTCGTTTCCATGGTAACTGTGCTATTTATTTAAAATAAACGTTATGTATATTTTTTCAGAACGGAGGCAATTGTTTTTTTCTTACCTTTTTATTTTTATCCAAACTTTTTTAATTTTAATGGAGTTTCATTTTACTTTTTTTTCATATGTTCTGTAAGGTGAAGTCCTGTCTTTCGAATGAAGTATTTTATTTGGCTTAAAATTGAAAAGCCTAAAAAAAAACTTTATAAGTTACGGAGAAATTATTTTCCAACATTAAAATTTGCCTCACAATTTAGGATGATACTGCTCATGCGTAAGCAACATCTTGCCAGAAATCTTTCCTTTTTAATTAATCTGATATAAATTGTAGAGGAGTGAAGTGTTGTTAATCTGTTTTCCATACTAGTTTTCAACGCTGATTCCAAATATGTTATTAGTTTTCTTTAAGCATCGTATTGTTTGAGATACGTTGATGGCTTCTTATAGAGTTTGGCCACATTATTATTATTATTATTATTATTATATATATTATTATTATTATTATTATTATTATATATATATATATATATATATATATATATATATATATATATATATATATATATATATATATATATATATATATATATATATATATATATATATATATATATATATATATATATATATATATATATATATATATATATATATATATATATATATATATATATATATATATATATATATATATATATATATATATATATAATATATATATATATATATATATATATATATATATATATATATATATATATTATATATGACTATTGTTGTGTCCTCCTCACCTTCAGAAGCCACGAGCCGCCACTAATATATAATATATATATATATATATATATATATATATATATATATATATATATATATATATATATATATATATATATATATATATATTATATATATATATATATATATATATAATATATATATATATACGAACGAGTCTTTTTCTTGGTATTTCTCTAATAAGAAATTGCTTTATCAAAAACTTTTTGCAGAATTTTTAGCAGTGATAGATTCCGAGGCTTCATGCCTTAAAACACGTTGACTACCGGAAAATGGGGCTGAGCCCATTTTAATTTTTTTTTTCTATTTTTTGACCGATTGAGCTGAAATTTTCAGTATATATAGCTTTTTTCCCGACTAAAATAGTCCATTTCTAACGTTTTTACGAGTGATTAACCGTTTAGAAGTTATTTGGGGTCAAAAGTTAAAAAAAAAAAAAAAATAGCGGGGTCAAACCACTGGTCCACATGAGCTGAAATTTTAACTGAACAATCTTAGCCCCAATATATAGATGTTGTACAAAGCGATTTTTGATATCACGTCTAGAAAAAAAGTTATAGGCACCCAAATTTTTTTTGAAAAAAATCATACCCTTCCGGAGAAAAAAATTATTTAAAAAAAAATGCCTCGAACAATTTTTTTTATTTTTAGATATTGTTTAGAGGAGAGATAGGTCTATAACTTATGTTTAGAGCATTGTTAAATAATTTTAGTTTAAAGAAAGATATAGTCTCTCAAACTTTTAAAATTTTTGAAAATTGGCACAAAAATGGACCTCATTTGAAGAGCTATATCTCAAAAATACCGAATCAGATCGAACAAAATATTAAATTGAATTTGTAGCCCTATCAATTCTCTATAAACTCACCAAAATTGAAATATCTAGTTAATTGTAGTTTTTTTTAAAAAAATATTTTTTAAAAAAAAGTTGGAATTTTTTTTAAAACAATTTTTGACTTTCGATAGTTGGTCAGTTTTGAGCTAATAACAATTTTTCTGTACCTCTGAGAGCAAAAGTCTATTAGAAGATTTTGTAGACAATAGTCTTAGGAACACACACTCTAAATTTCAAACCAAAAAAATTTTTTATGTGGCCTCACCGTAGATTTAAACATTCCTAAAATTTCTGAAATAACTTCCAAACTTTAACTCCCTCGCAAAAACGTTAGGAATGGAGTTTTTTCGTCGCGAAAAAAGCTATCTATATTGAAATTTTCAGGAGAATCGGATGAAATTTTTTGTTTTATGCCATTTGACTGCCGACACGTCAGATGGCACTCAACGTGTTAAACTAAATACCCATTATATATATTCACTCATCCTATTCGAAGCATTACACTATTGTAAATGAAGCACTTTTGCAACACGAACTGTCACTACTTTGAAACTATAATTAGCAACTAGTTTCATTAGTTCAATATTTATGTAATTACTGATTAACAAGCGGGAATGTAATCGAGTTATAAAGGGATTCATCGTCACTGTTACTTTGCATCCTCTTTTTAAATTATCTGTTGCCTTTTTACAGACCCATTCTGTATGTCGATCCAAGAACAAGGGATTGATTTGATAAACGCTACAGAAAATGGAAATCAAACTAGAAGTCACATTCTTGCACTTCATCAACACTTGAAAAGTAATAAAACAAGAAGCAAAGAAAATAATTATGAAGCTTGAGGATAGGCATATACTGTAATTCTGATATCATAAATGCACATACTGTACGTGATTTTCAAACTCTGTTTCTTTCAAACTCTTGGGAAAAAGAGTAAAATAAAGATACTCAAAACAGATAAGGAAAATAGTAGCCAATGGGACGAATCTCTGGAGAAATTAATAGTTAAGTAGTTGGAGTTTGTCTGTAACTGACCCCCTCCTTCTAGTCCCAGCTAATATATATATATATATATATATATATATATATATATATATATATATATATATATATATATATATATATATATATATATATATATATATATATATATATATATATATATATATATATATATAATATATATATATATATTGACATTTAAACTTTTAAAAGCGATTTTCATTTTAAGAAATTTCGAAAATTCTGAGACATTTTTAAAATGATTTTTGAAAAGTCAAAAAAAAAAAAAAATTAATTTTTAAAATAAAAATAAAATAAAATTTTTTTTTTTTTTTTTTTTTTTTTTTTTTTTTTTTTTTTTTTTTTTTTATTTTTATATATATATATATATATATATATATATATATATATATATATATATATATATATATATATATATATATATATATATATATATATATATATATATATATATATATATATATATATATATATATATATATATATATATATATATATATATATATATATATATATATATATATATATATATATATATTAGCCTTTTAATTTTAAATGACACTTTCACTATGAAATTTTTTTAAAATTAATATAATTAAAATGAAATTTAATTAAGATGAAGAATAGATTGAGGTTTAGTAAATGAAAGGCTTCAGATTCGTTTGAGAGGTAAAGAGAAGAGAAAGGTTTAGAAATGTGAGAATATATGTAATAAGAATAACTTGCTACTAGGAAAGATTTTTTAATGTTACTGTGCTACTAGGAGAGATGTTTAGAGCTACTTAATGTTACTAGGAGAGAATTTTTTAATTCTACTAGGAGAGATGTTTAGCGCTACTTAATGCTACTAGGATAGATTTTTTGCAGCAACTAGGAGAGATGCTTAGTGCTACTTAATGCTATTAGGAAAAGGGGGCCATATTTTTCTGACCAAAAATCGGGACGATTCTGAACATTTCCCCCCACCTCAAAATTCCCTGATCTTAATGGTTTTAAGGGATCCATAAGGGAGGGTGATTTTTAATATAAAGAAGAAATACGATTGTTGTTTTCAAAAACAAGTCATATGGTTTATTAGTTAATGACATTCTACAAAAAAAATGCATTTTGCTTTCTTTTTGTCCGGATTTACTCTCTAAAAAAATCGGGACACGAGTTAAAAAAAAAAAAACGGGACTATCCCGAAAAATTCGGGACGACTGGTCACCTTATACTAGGAGAGATTTTTAGTGCTGCTGGGACAGATGTTTAATGCTACTTAATGCTACTAGGGGAGATTTTTTAGTGCTACCAGGAGACATGTTTAGTGTCACTAGATGAGATGGTAACTGAAGTGATATGAACAGTGAACACTTGCTTAGAACGAATTTTGAAAGATTGCCTAAGAATGTTTTTATATCTTATCAGCTGTGTAGAAATGTTCCTGTAATCTTTTTAGCATTTAAATTATGCTGAGTTTTGTGAGGAATAATAAGGAGTCGTGTGAGTGGTTCATCTTCCTCGCATGAGACAAATACCCATTGTAATGTAGGGGTATGTAAAGTCTCCCTCATAAGAAAATTTTGATTTGTCACAGCATGGAGAGGGAATAACCCATTTTTATTATTTTATTACAAGATATCTGTTTTAAGCAGAAATTTTTTTTATATTCTTTAATAAGATCTTTTTCTGCTGGTTTTGGTGGTCCATTTTTTCTTTCTTTTTTATTCTTTTTTTTTTTTGGTTTCCTTTGCACTGTCTTTACTCTCTTGGGTATCATAACCACCTAAAATATTTCTGCAAAAGCAGATCCCAGATAAATTAAATGTTTTGATGTTCATTATATTACCGACTCACTCTTAGGATTTATACCTGTAGAATAGAATAATAATAATAAAATAATAATAATATATAATATTTTTATTAATATAATAATAATATAAATAATAATAATAATAATAATAATAATTTAATAATATAATATAATTAATAATTAATAATAATATATAATATAATAAAAAAAAAAAAAATAAAAAAAAACTTTTTTTTTTTTTTTTATTGGTTATTTCATTTCATCTACTATCCACTTCGAATCTTTTTTTTTTCTTTATCACTTAAAGAAAAATTTTTAGTCTTACATGGTTTATCAGCAACTGTACTAACAACACAAGCAAAGTTATCATAACATTTTAAATCTACCTTTGAAATCAAAGCAATAAAAATACATTTTCCGAAGTCTGTTTTTTTGAATTCTACTTTTCATTTTCTACTCACCACCATCGTTCAAAACCAATATCAAAATGAAAAAGAAGCAATGTTTTAATACTAAAACCAAAATTGATTTTCATAAACAATGGATACAATTATACCAAAATTTTTTTCAAACAACTGTCAGTTATTTGCAGTTTGGAGAGAAATATTAGAATTTCAGTTTCATGGAGTTATAAAACTCTCTTAAGCTTAAAATTACTTGAGCAATAATAATAATAATAATAATAATAATAATAATAATAATAATAATAATAATAATAATAATAAAAATAATAAAAAATAATAATAATAATAAATAATAATAATAATAATAATAATAATATAATAATAATAATAATAA
>SEYY01020073.1:0-5000 GCA_009176605.1 Armadillidium nasatum
TATATATATATATATTATATATATATATATATATATATATATATATATATATATATATATATATATATATATATATATATATATATATATATATATATATATATATATATATATATATATATATATATATATATATATATATATATATATAATATTATATATACTATATATACACCTATTATTATTTATTTTCAGGAATTATTTATCATACATTATTTAAAAAAAATTTAGTTGTTTTTGTAAAGCATGTAATCCTTTTAATGAAAAATTAATATATATATATATATATATATATATATATATATATATATATATATATATATATAATATATATATATATATATATAATATATATATATATATATATATATATACTATATATATATATATATATATATATATATATATATATATATATATATATATATATATATATATATATATATATATATATATATATATATATATATATATATATATATATATATATATATATATATATATATATATATATATATATATATATATATATATATATATATATATATATATATATATATATATATATATATATATATATATATATATATATATATATATATATATATATATATATATATATATATATATATATATATATATATATATATATTATATATATATATATAATATATATATATATATATATATATATATATATATATATATATATATATATATATATATATAATATATATATATATATATATATATATATATATATATATATATATCAGTGGCTGGCAGTGACTTAGCGTCATGGGAAAGAAGATATATATAACTAGAGTTATAGAAAAAATTTTATAAGCCTAAAACTGACAAACTATCGAATTTTTTTTTTTTTAATTCACTTTTTGAGACAAAAATATTTTTTTAAAGAAATTAAAACTACTACATTTCTTATTTTTTGGTGAGTGTATAGACGATGATAAGGCTACAAATTTCTCTCTATACGTTATTTGATTCGATTCGTTTGTTTTGAGATATAGCCCATCAAAAAACGTCCATTTTTTAACAAATTTTCAAATTTGAGATGCTATGCCTCTCTTCAAACAAATAACATTTAATAATGCACTAAATGAAAGTTGTACCCCTGTCTATCCTCTAAACAAAAAAAAAAAAAAAAAAAAATAAAAAAAAAAAAAATTTTTTTTTTTTTTTTTTTTTTTTTTTTTTTTTTTTTTTTTTTTTTTACAAAATTTTTTTTTTTTTTAAAAAAAATTCAAGTGTTTATAACTTTTTTTTCTAGATGTGATATCAAAAATCTGTTCCCACTAATGCAAGAAATTGAGGCTAAGATTGTTCAGTTAAATTTTCAGCTCATGTAGATCAGTGGTTTGACCTCGCTATTCATTTTTGTTTTCAACTTTGGGACCAAATAACTTTCAAATTATTATAGACTCAGAAAGACCCTCGAAATCAACTTAGAACTTAGGGAAAAAATTGAAAAAAACTCAATCGGTCAAATAAGAATTTTTTTTTTTTTTTTTTTTTTTTTTTTTTTTTTTGAAAAAAAAAAAAAAAAAAAAAAGGTTGGACCCTTCCACTGAAGAAGGAATGAGATACGGTGCTAAACGTTCACAGTGTATTAAATAAGTATGTGGAAACCCTTAAGTATTGGCTTTAACCCTTTCTAATTAGATTAAGGTTCACTAGGAAAGAAGCTATCTCACCTATATATATATATATATATATATATATATATATATATATATATATATATATATATATATATATTATATATATATATATATATATATATATATATATATATATATATATATATATATATATATATATATATATATATATATATATATATATATATATATATATATATATATATATATATATATATATATATATATATATATATATATATATATATATATATATATAATATATATATATATATATATAATATATATATATATATAATATATATATATATATATATATATATATATATATATATATATATATATATATATATATATATATATATATATATATATATATATATATATATATATATATATATATATATATATATATATATTATATATATATATATATATATATATATATATATATATATATATATATATATATATATATATAATATTATATATCTATATATATATATATATATATATATATATATATATTATATATATATATATATATATATATATATATATATATATATATATATATATATATATATATATATATATATATATATATATATATATATATATATATATAATATATATATATATATATATATATATATATATATATATATATATATATATATATATATATATATATATATATATATATATATATATATATATATATATATATATATATATATATATATATCTCGTTATATTTTGTTTTTAATAAAGAATATGAACCTGAAAGAGGAAAGGCGGTTGACCTTTCGAAAGTCTTGCTACTGTTTTAATTTTTGTTTTATTTCCTGTGGAGTTTGTTATTCTTGTAAAAATAGTAGAATAGTACATTGTGTTTCTTCATATATATATATATATATATATATATATATATATATATATATATATATATATATATATATATATATATATATATATATATATATATATATATATATTAGTCTACATGAGTTATATTTTAGGGTTGTGTGCTCGTGCGTGTATGTGTGTGTATTTGGATAGCAAACATCGATAATTAGTTGGAAGCAATTTTAATAAGGAAAATGGAAGGACGTTTCACAGAAATTTTCAGTCAATCAATTTTGAAAAGAATTTTTGTTTCATTTTTATTTTTATTTTTTTGAAAAAAAACTCAAGTCTTCCCTCCTTTGATTGATTGGACAGCTTCAAGTCATACACTTGTAGACAGGGATTTATTGAACTACCATTAAAGACAGTTTTAAATCTGTCTTTTTTTTTTATCTACGTTTTCATTTATATATATATATATATATATATATATATATATATATATATATATATATATATATATATATATATATATATATATATATATATATATATATATATATATATATATATATATATATATATATATATATATATATATATATATATATATATATATATATATATATATATATATATATATATATATATATATATATATATATATATATATATATATATATATATATATATATATATATATATATATATATATATATATATATATATATATATATATATATATATATATATATATATATATATATATATCACTGGCTACTCGTGACGTGGTTGCAGGTTTGTGCAACCACCACTATATTCAACTAGCTAGTGTGCAACTGCTATTTACTACATCTTATTTCTTAATTTCTTTAATAGGATTAAATATTTAATATATTGCATCTTATTATAATAACACTCCAATGAAGTGTTATTTAATGTAAATGTAAATGTAAATTAATGTAAATTACACAGAGTCTCCCTTTCCTTCTGGATCATGGTGGAGGACCCACTTTTCGTCTCCCGTTACAATGTTTTGAAGAAATTGATCACCCTCTCGACGATAACTGTTTAGAATTTCATTATAATATCGACCAGTTGTTTCCTCATGTCTTCTGTCAGCTCCCTTGACACTTCTGTACTTTAAATTTGCTTTTATAGATTGAACACGTTCTTTGGAAATTGTAAGCATACCTGTATAAGCAATTTCGAACTTTTAATTCGTCTACTTTTCAGAATAATGTCATCAAAGCGAGCATGATGTCGGTCAGTGGTCACTGTAATGGGGTGGCTACTTCTCGGAGAATCATGAATCGACAGTTCATCTTTAATGGAAAGAACTGCTTTACGAAGCCATCGACGAACGTTTGCTACCATCCATAGTGTCCGTTCCATTCACCTGGAGCAACGACGATGAGTTTCAGTCTCATTCTGCACACTTTCTGTATGCAAAAATTCAATCACTCTACGTTGGTTCAACAAAGTATCATTATTATCTTAAATTTTTCTATCACTGCATGAATAAGAAACTAAATAACTATACAGTTCGCTTGTCAAATCTATTCTTCAAGCTTCAATCTTTCGAACGCAGATCTGAACATGTTTATACCTGCTTACGTTGCTTAGCAACGCATCAACAGGCGTTATTTTTCAGACCGCCTTCGTGTATATTATATATATATATATATATATATATATATATATATATATATATATATATATATATATATATATATATATATATATATATATATATATATATATATATATATATATATATATATATATATATATATATATATATATTATATATATATATATATATATCTATATATATATGTATATATATAATATATATAATCTCTGAAAAATCATAAAAGAATAACTGATAAGCTCTTGCTGAAACCTCTGTTCTTTTCTCTGTTTTAGGTCAGCAATTTATTTACATAAAGATCATAATGTAAAACTAAAGACTGACGTCATCAAGTGACATTATTTTATCTGCTGTGAACCATATTTAGATGTTAAGAAAAATTATACTCGCTATCTCTTATAAATGTTGTATATTATTTAATGGTTAATTGCAGTATTAATATTTTTTGAATAACTTATGACTTCATAAGTGTCCATTTGTCAGTATTTGAAGGATGACAAATTACTATATCAATTTTGCGTATATTGAAAGGATAGTTTTTTAAACTTTTCATGAGTAATTCCTATAAAGGATCAGTTCGTTATCTCATCGATATGCGACTTCTCTACATGCACGGAAAGCTGGTTTATAATAGACTTCTGCTCTTTTATCCGTCTTGTTATCTGAGCTGGAGAGTTTTTTGGTATTCGAATGTTTTGATGTTAGGGTTTTTGTATTATTTGTTTAATAGTTTGTGTTGTTAGGAATTACTTATATTATAACACGATTATATGAAATTATATAATATATAATGAAAAACATTTTTCTTTTTACGTCTT
>SEYY01020074.1:5000-7500 GCA_009176605.1 Armadillidium nasatum
GTTTCTTATATCATACAAAGAAATACAAGTATTATAATATAAATAAATATATTATAATAATTCTGTTAAATCTAAATTACTCCACAGTAACTAAATCAATACAAGGCTTAATAATTAAATTAATAAGATATTTGGCTTTGTACAATAATTTTTAGTATTATATAAAATTACTTTTATAATAACATATTTTCCTGTCAATTTTCAGAAATTAAAACTACTTAAATAATTAATTTATTAACGTTAATACGATTATCTAGCTCTACATAGAAATAACAATAACAAAAATGAAAAACCTTTCATAATGTACGTTCATAAACAATATAAAGAAATAAAGATTACATCTCGTAAAACGTCAATAAATAATAAATAACTAATTAAATAAGTATAATAATAATAATGAAATTATAATATAATAATAAACCTAAAGAAATATTCTTTAAAACATAGATATATTAATTAATAGATAGATACGAAATAATGAAACATTTTGACAAAATACGAAACAATAAGAAACAATATAATATAATTCTTAATAAGGATGAATAAATATAATATAATATGGAAAGAAATAAACAAATAATAAATAAATAAACTAGAATATAAAAAAAATAATAAACATTATAATAAACATAATAAACCTTTTTAGAAATTTAAGAGTAACTAAACTAATTCTTCGAATATCATATTTTGGAAACAGGTCGAAGATAAAATAAGTTTACATTGCTCTGGTCTTCGATTCGACATATTTTCAAAAGATGACTTTCGGAGTCATATGAATCTATATACAAAAGGGTTTTTAACTCAGTCATGTATCATCAAAAAAAAAAAAAAAACTTCTTGACACATCAAAAATATCATTAATATCAAAAGAAAATCTTAACATCATCTCTTTACCTTTTTTTTAATATAAATATTTGAGTGGATTTTTGTAACACATTTAAACATAATTCAACATTGTTAAAGGAACTATAAATAAAATCAGCAATAATATAAAATAGTATGAAAATATAATATAAAACATCAACTTGACCTCTCAGAAATCATTACGAGTTTCTGGAGTCCCTCAAAAGAAAACCAAGTATCTCTACCATAGGATACTTAAAATTGAATCTTTGAATAATGTAAAATAAACATTTATTTAACAAGAGTCAATAACTGCGGTCTAACATGAACATTCCCTAAAGAATTTACATTCATTAACGTTAGGATTGGAACTTTTTAAGGTTCCCCGCAAGATTCTTCCAACAAGGCGACAATTCCCTTTGTCTCTTTACATAAACTTTCTCATAACCGTTGCAACATAAAAATGAAATTTATATTAATAAATGAATAAATGACATATAAAATAATTCTCAAAAAATAATTTCTCTGAGAATATTTCCTCAACAAGGAAACATCTTAATATAAACAAAACATTTTGATAATAAATATCAAAACAATAATTAAACTAACCATATTTCTATTCCTATTTGACCTGTACTCAATGGGTCTATCTAAAACTATATCAGTATCCATAACAGGTCCTTTAGATCTTAAATTATATGTGTTTCTCTTGATACTATTATTTATATCATGATTTATAATAACGTCATTATTTCTATTAATATTTATGGGAACATAAATATCATCATCACTATCAGAATTTGTACTCTCCATATCTGTAACTTCTTCTCCTCTTTCGTCATTTAAATCTACTTATCTTCTCTATCTGGGTCATGTATTACATTTGGTAAATGACATTTCTTCAAGCGGTTTATGTGTGCTCTTTCTTGCCTTTTATTTAAATCATGCAAGGGTTTAATAGTGTAATTAACAGGTGAGGATTTATCAACAACTCTATGAGGTTCAAGGTATCTAGGTTTCAGTTTACAACCTTTACCCCTTCTTTGTTATCTAACAACCATACAAAATTTCCTTCTTCAAACTCTTTGAAATTTTTATCTCTAAAATAGCCTCTTCTTTTACTTTGTGTATTTGCATTAAACTCTTGAGCATTCTTATATGCTTCTCTCATCTTTTTACATATCTCTTCTTTAGCATTTCTTCCTATTTAATCGTACGTTTCTCTTGCTTTGATTATGTCAGAAAGAGGTAATAGAGCATCTCTCCCAAAGAAAAGAAAGAAAGGTATTTCATTTGTGCTTGAGTGATAAGGAGTGTTTAGTGCAGGTGTAACGAAAGATAAATAGTCTTCTCAGTGATGTAATTCAGAGTGTTCTAATGCAGATGCTAAAGCGTTTTTAATGTTTCTGTGTGATCTTTCGGAGTAACTGTTTCCTTGAGGGTGGAAGCTTGTTGTGTAATGTACTTTACTTTTAAAGAGGTCACAAACTTCCTTGATAGGATTAGAATGAAACTGTGTACCGTTATCAACTGTGACGTGGGCTGGGGCTGAGAATCTGTTTATGTAATTTATTAGGCATTTTACTATTGTTTCTTTTTTAATATTTGGGATAGGATAAGTTTGAAGAAATCTAGAGGAATGATCTATTATAGAGAA
>SEYY01020075.1:0-2500 GCA_009176605.1 Armadillidium nasatum
TCTGTACTAGTTCTGTTCATGCATAATATTTACTGGACATGAAAATCAGTTATAGTTTGAAGTCGAAACATAGGAGAAGCATGGTAGTGTGCTGTCACCTCTGCTTTTTGCTGCATACGTAAGCAAAGTTATTCAGAGGTTTAAGAAGTAGCGGGAAGTGGAAAAAGATCATAGTATTTTTGCATCCGCAAAAGATAATGTGTTCTGGAGTGTGGATAGGAAAAGATGCAGACACCGGACTAAATAAATGAAATGAGTATTGTGAAATGGTTGGTCTAATGATAAATAATGACAAGACAGTGATCCTGAGGATAGGGGAATAGAGATGGGGAATCGCGAAATATTCTGATCGTCAGAAGGAGCATAGAAGAGGTCGAATATGTTAAGTGTCTTGGAAGTGTTGAGAGGAGAAGTACTCGAACGTACCTTAACAAGTAAAGAAAGCAATTTTTGAAACCATTCTAACACCATATAAATGTATGAAACGAAGCGTGTACGACAATCACGAATTCAAGAAGCAGGATACAGGCTGCTGAAATATATGAAACCCCTCAGGACAATGCTGGGAAATGTAGAAGAGAAAGGGTGAGAATTGAGTAAATAAGAGAAATGGTGGGGGCATATCTTGTCATAAGTAAGAAAGAACTGGCTCCCCTAAGGTCGCTGGGTCACCTGGAAAGAATTGATGACCAGAACAAAGGATGAAGTGGTCCTATAAGAGCTGAGACAGGAGGAAAGAAAACCAAGCTGCTTTGGTATTTTAGTGGCACATATGTTTACGAAATGTAGGAAATGTTGCTAATTCTTGAAGGCTTTTCGAAAGTTCAATTCATTGTTAAATGACTTTGTATAAAACAGCTCTTCGAGAATTTTGTTAGTGTGCATTTTGTTATACTCAGCGAATGTGAAATTGTGCTGCACAAATTTCTTCTCCCTACATTATAATAACGCATTTGTCAGTACTTCATTTGTCATTTCGGTTATGATTTTGAAAATGTGGGTAGTCTTTGTAAGAGTGAACATATCTTGTAGTTTGAGTACGGAAAATTTTTTGAAGAGTGGGCTTGTCTGTTCATAGTAATTACAAGATATTGATAATACCCACATTATTTTTTTTTTTATTTAATGATAATAATCTATAATATAATAAAATAATAATAATAATAATAATATAATAATAATAATAATAATAAATAATCATATAATTATTATTAAAATAATAATATAATAAAATAATAAACTATAACAGTACCATAATAATAATCATAATAATAATAATAATAATAATAATAATAATAATCAATAATAATAATAATCCCTCCCAGTGGAATAACGATAATGGTGAAGCACCTTTCTCAGCCCAGCTAGTAAATAGATTTCCTATACTTTTAATTAAAAAAAATTCTATTTGCGCTTGCGTACTCCTAATCTGCATTCAACAATATATATATATATTATATATATATATATATATTTATTATATATATATATATATTTATATATATATATATATATATAATTATAATATTCTTTTTTCATTTCACAAATCACCTTTTCCACTCTTGTGGGGTGGTGCCAGTCACAGTTCACTCACACAAACACCCACACATCTTAACTCTAATTCCTTTTCACCACCGCTCTCATATTCTGTCTTCTGCAGCTTTCCTACTCTCTCTTCCACACTCAGACCTCTCCCTCCCAAAATTTCTCTCATCCCACCTATCCATCTCCACTTTGGCCTTCATTCCCACCTCTCCACCCTCGATCTCACCATTCTACCCACCGTCCTATATTCACTCGTACTACACAAATGTCCAAATCACCTTAATGCTCCCTCCTCTGCTCTTCCCACTTATCCGCTCTTCCATTCACATATCTATCTCCTTTATCCTTTTATTCATAATCCTACCTACCCTTATCTGATCGCATACCGCTCTCAATCTCTTTATCTCTAAAACCTACAATCTTTTCCTCTTCTCAACATCCATTATCCATGTGTCTCCGTTGGTAGACACATACTCTCAAACTTTCTTACCATTTCTTTCTTCGGTATGCTTCCCTTCTTCCATACCTTCATCGACACCTCCATAGCTTTCATTCACTCCGTCACTCTATTCATCATTTCTCTATTCATTCCTTCTTCCCTCCAGAATTCCCAGGTGTTAGAACTCCTCCGCCTCTTTAAATCTCTCATCACTTACCTCGATACCTCCCCACCCCCAAACATTCCTCTCCTCTTACTGCCTTATTCCAAACACCAATCCTCATCACCTTACTTTTTTTGTTGGATTTACTCTCATTCCATACTAAGGTCCTTAGCTTCTCCCCAAACTCCGTTACCAATACCGTATCATCCGCAAACAGCTAAACATTTATTTCTCATTCACCTTCTATATTTTTAAATCTAACACACATCCCCTCCTCTCCATTTCTCTAACAATACCATCCATTAACATTTTAAGCAACCACAGCAACATAGCACAACCATGTCTCAACCCAG
>SEYY01020075.1:20000-32500 GCA_009176605.1 Armadillidium nasatum
TATATATATATATATATATATATATATATATATATATATATATATATATATATATATATATATATATATATATATATATATATATATATATATATATATATATATATATATATATATATATATATATATATATATATATATATATATATATATATATATATATATATATATATATATATATATATATATATATATATATATATATATATATATATATATATATATATATATATATATATATATATATATATATATATATATATATATATATATATATATATATATATATATATATATATATATATATATATATATATATATATATATATATATATATATATATATATATATATATATATATATTATATATATATATATATTATAGATTTTTAGGTCTCAGAGTGCCTGAGAAAATTTGAACATTTCTCTCATTGTTATTCAAATAAATAAATAAATAATAAAATAAATAAATAAATAAATAAATAAATAAATAAATAAATAAAATAAATATAAAATAAAATAAAAAAAATAAATGAAAATAAAAAAAAGTCTCAAAAATTCTCAATGGAACGATTTGAAATAATGAAAACATTCAAAAAAATTTAAAATTATATATATATATATATATATATATATATATATATATATATATATATATATATATATATATATATATATATATATATATATATATATATATATATATATCCTCTATTGGGAAGGCAAACGTCTATATGAAGCACATAAGAATAGGGAAACAAAATAAAAATAAAAAAAATTAAAAAATAAAATAAAAAAAAAAGATTAACTGTGTATAAAGTTGTGTAATATGAAGAATGTTTGGAAAACAGAAGAAGAAAAACTGTTCAAAACTACAAGCCGAGTATAGGAAAAAATAAGTATTTAGTCTATGGTCAAAAAGTTAAACTGAGAATGGATGAAATTGTATACAATAACAACTTACGAGAATTCTTTCCAAAGAAGGAGGTATGCTGCAAAAACATTCATTGATATATAGAATAAAAAGAAAGCGAAACCAATAGTACAGAAACTAAACAGATTCAGACAGAATATGAGAGTTGACGAGGATAAGAAAAATTGAAGAAATATTAACGAAATCAAAATCGATATTTGACGAGCTTTCCGTGATAGAACGGACCACGATCTTATAAAGAACAATTAACCGTAGCTTTGTGAAGTTCTTGGGAATCCTTTTTAACAATAAAAAACTTCTTTGAGATTATTCAGTAAAAGATTCAATTTGAAACTTCCATACATGATAAGAAAAGAAAGAAAACAACAATAATATATATATATATATATATATATATATATATATATATATAATATATATATATATATATATATATATATATATATATATATATATATATATATATATATATATATATATATATATATATATATTATATATATTATATATATATATATAATATATATATATATATATATATATATATATATATATATATATATATATATATATATATATATATAGACAGAAAAAAATAGACAGGAGAAAGCTAGATTTCTATGCATGATAACATTGAATATGCATAGAAAGAGGTCAGTTTCCGAGCCATTGAAAACCGCCATACATGCCTGACTCAGTTAAAAGATATGAGAAATTAAAAGGTATGAAAAGTATACAAGTGAAACATGCAAATGAAATAAAGAATAAAAATAAGAAGAAAAAAAACAGATGAACTAATAAGATGGTTTGCAATATTTTAACTTTTAAAGTACTTAAAGTAATAATAATAATAATAATAATAATAATAATAATAATAATAATAATAATAATAATAATAATAATAATAATAATAATAATAATAATAATAATAATAATAATAATAATAATAATAATAATAATAATAATAATAATAATAATAATAATAATAATAATAATAATAATGAAAACAATAATAATAATAATAATAATAATAATAATAATAATAATAATAATAATAATAATAATAATATTAATAATGACAAAGATGATAATGATGATGACGTGGTGATGAAAATGATGTTGATGTTAATAATGATGATGATTTTAATAATAAAAATAATAATAATAATAATAATAATAATAATAATAATAATAATAATAATAATAATAATAATAACAATAACAATAATAATAATATTAACCCTTTGCTAATTCATATATTTATTATTAATAATAATTAATTAATTATAATATTGAATTGAAATTAACAATAAAAAATTTTTAATTATTTATAATTTTATAAATTATTTTGTGATTTTATTTTATAATTTTTATATTTTTTATTTTTCAAAATATAATTGTTTTTTCTAGTTATATACGAAAAAAATTTTTTTTTACTTATTTTGAGAAACATTTTTCTTTTTCTTTGTTATTTTTTTATTTAATATTACCCATTTTAATTAAATTAAATTTTTAATTTTTGTTTATTTAATTTAATTTTTTATTTTTTATTTACTGTTGAGATTCTACTTTATTTAATTGTATTCCTATTTTTCCTGTTTTTTTCCGTATATATTTATTTCTTTGTATTTTTAATATTTTTATCCTTTTTATTATTTTAATTTTAATATCAAGCCTTTTAATTTTTTTTATGTTTAATATTATTTTAATTTTAATTTTTATCTACTCATGTTATTTTATTTTATTTTGATTTTTAAGTTTTTTCCTTCTTTTTAACCCTTTTACTTTATTTTGAGTAAATTTTTTTTTCATCTTTTTAACCCTTTTATTTAATTTTGAATTCATTTTTATTTTATATAATTCTTTTCCCCCAGTCGTAGAAGAACTTTACCTGTCCATCAGCGGTGATGAACTTCGACTACCTCTTCGGTTATAAGAAGGATATTCTCCTTCTGGAGGGATTTGTGGATATTCCACAGGAGTTGGTTCAATCCAGAAGGAACCTCGTCGTAGAGACAATACAGGATATGACTAGAATAATACATAAATTACATGTAATTTTCCTATGTTGAACATACCTGTATACATTGACGAAAAAATTTATATACAAGAAAAAAGGTAATACAGCATATATATATATATATATATATATATATATATATATATATATATATATATATATATATATATATTATATATATATATATATATATATATATATATATATATATATATATATATATATATATATATATATATATATATATATATATATATATATATAATAATATATATATATATATAATATAGATATGAGAGTATCTTTTTCCTACTGCGTGCAAACTGAAATACCTGATCCTGTGTTGGGGCAGTTAATGTATAGAGATTAGAAGAATTTGTTTGCTGAACCTTTGACCTTTTGAAAGTATTTTCCAGTTGACAAAGTTGCAACGCCGAGTTTAGAAGTCTTTGCTCTTTTTCATTTCTACTAATCTGTTCCAAAAGGAAAAGAAAAAAAGAAGAAATAAGTTTTTAATTTCGCCAGGAAAAAAGTAATAACAACTTTTCTGTTTGATCAGCCTCTTCATGTATTAAACCTATCTATTTATCAATCTATCTATCTATCTATCTATCTATCTATCTATCTATCTATCTATCTATCTATCTATCTATCTATCTATCTATCTATCTATCTATCTATCTATCTATCTATCTATCTATCTATCTATCTATCTTTTAATTATTAAGAAATATTTTTTTAAATTTTTCAATTTTAATCATTATTCATTCTATCTATCTATCTATCTATCTATCTATCTATCTATCTATCTATCTATCTATCTATCTATTTTTTTTTTTTTTCAATTTTATCTTATTTTCTTATCTATTTATCTATCTATCTATCTATCTATCTATCTATCCTATCTATCTATCTATCTATTTTCATGTATGCAATGTATGTATGTATGTATGTATGTATGTATGTATGTATGTATGTATGTATGTATGTATGTATGTATGTATGTATGTATGTATGTATGTATGTATTTCTTTATCCTTCTCTTTCTACCTATCTATTTTTGTTTTTATCATACCCATTTGTGAAATATATATATATATATATATATATATATATATATATATATATATATATATATATATATATATATATATATATATATATATATATATATATATATATATATAATATAATATATATATATATATATATATATATATATTATAATATATATATTACCTTACGACTAATAGCAAACAAACCCCATCCAAGGAGCGACATTATTATTCCAAGCACAATAAAAATTGGGCCAATTATTCGCATCTGTAGATGAGAATTTGCTTTGCGAAGTTTCCCTCTAGGCACTACCGCAGCCTGGTCAAGGTCACTCCTCTTGTGGAAGGAGGTGGTGTCACTTGTGCATTGAACGAATATCCGAGGTATGTCAAAATAATTCCTGCTACAACAAAAAACATCCCGAAGATGATCAACGTTATATGGCAGTTACCTGCTAAGGCCACACCAGATATTGTAAGACCTCCTCCTTCTAACTTTTCTACCTATAATATATATATATATATATATATATATATATATATATATATATATATATATATATATATATATATATATATATATATATATATATATATATATATATATATATATATATATATATATATATATAATATATATATATATATATATATATATATATGCTCGGAACCTGGGCCCAAAATGGAAGTCCATGGTGCTAACTACACCACCGATGGTTCAAAAGGAAATCATTCGGAACTTCTACTGACTTTTCGCCTAGTGAAAAGCTCTCGAAGCCCTCCTTGACCATACAAATTAATTCCACGGATAATTGTGGATATTAAATAATAACTAATGCACTGCGTACTTAGGATAAGAGCCTTGGCCAAGCTAACCCTACGCCCAAGTTGTGGTCGGGGAGTTCTTCGAGAGCTTTTCACTAGGCGAAAAGTCAGTAGAAGTTCCGAATGATTTCCTTTTGAACCATCGGTGGTGTAGCGGTTAGCACCATGGACTTCCATCTTTTGGGCCCAGGTTCGATTCCCCGAGCAGTTATATGTATTATACATATTAATTCCACGGATAATAGTGGATATTAAATAATATATTATATATATTATATATATATATATATATAATATATATATATATATATATATATAATATATATATATATATATATATATATATATATATAATAATATATATATATGAAACCTTATATATATATATATATATATATATATATATATATTATATATATATATATATATATGTATATATATTATTATATTATGGATATATATATTATAATATAGATATTATATGTGTGTGATGTCAGAATAAGTGTGTGGTGTGAGTGTGATAGTAATTTGATTTAGAGTTGTGTGTTTTATGTTTAATATTTTTAAATTTTAAATTAATCATAGACTAAAAATAATTATTAGTTACATAATGAAATTTCTGAAATTTTTTTAATTCATCTCTCGTGCATAAATATATGATTATATTTTAGTTAAAATTTATTGATACCATATAATTATGCACATTAGTTACATTTACACGAAGCTCCAAAAAGACTATAAATATATATAAAAAATATAGAAACATGCTTATAATAATATTAACGCAATTAAATCTAGAACGAACCTTTAATTTATCGATAAAAACATCAGCTGTTGATGGTCTACGAGTAGAAGGAGTGCTTGGTACTGTTAAATAAGATACTTTACTCTCATCTTTTGATTCTTCTTCTTTCTCTTTATTTTCTTCGTTTTCATTCATTGTGTCTTTGTTGAGTTGCAGTTGATCGCAATCCACTAAGGCAGGTTTTCTATTCAATAAATCACTACTTTGAGATTCGAAACAAAAGCTTGGCATGAAGCTTTTACGATCCTGCAAAATTATATAAAAAACAAATTATAAATTTAGTAATAAAAGTTATTATAACTGTGATGATTAAATTTTTTGTTTAATTCAACAATAATTTAATTTAAAAAAAAAAATTTTTTGTTTCATCAAAAATTACAAATTTGGCAAGGAAAATTATTACAATTTAATTATTGTTTAATACAACAATAATTTAATTTAGCAAATTTTAAAGTTTTATTCCTAATTTAATAAAATAATAAAAATTATAAAATTGATTTTATAAAATGACTCTTTGCATATATATATATACATATATAAAGAAGTAATTTTAATACAATTTATATATATATTATATATATATATAGAATATATATATTATATAATATATATATAGTAATTTTAATACAATTTAAATAATAATTGTTTTAATTTATCCTGTAACTATAATTAAACTCATTTATAATTTAATTATTATTAATTATTTATTATCCATTATTTGCATAGGCAAAGTCCTGAAATTCTTTCATTTCGGTAAGTAATTAATAACTTAATTATTAATTATTTTTTATTAATTAGATACAAACTAAAGTAATAAAAAAGTAATTAAAATTTAATTAGTTACAGTATTTTTAATTAAATTTATATCCTAATTAATTAATAACAATTATTGCAATTAATTAAATTTTAATTTAATTATAATATTTTTTAGTAATAAAATTTGTCTTAATTAATTAGTAAAAATATTGTAATTCAGTTAAGGTATTCTATAAAGTAAATTTTATTTAATTACTTAATTAATAATTATTTAATTAATTAGGTGAAATTAAATGATACAAATTAATAAGGATTTTTTATTTCTATTTTAATGAAAATAACTGAATAGTTTAAATGATTTCTAATAATAATAAAAAATAAAAATATGAAATAAAAAAATATTAAAATTATTAAAAAATAATTAAAATTAAGTTAATTTAAAAGAAATAAAAATCAATTATTTCTAAAAATTAAAAAAAAAAAAAAAAATTAAATAATATAATATAAAAAATACAGAATTTAAAGATAAATACAAAAAAATTAAAAAAAATTTTAATTTTAATTACTGAACAAAATAATTAAAAATCATTCTATCATACTTTAATAAGTATTTACAGGGTTAATTCACTAATGTATTAATGAAATAAATCAGTACAAACAAACCAAAAATAACGACAACGTGAAGTAGGTTTAAAAATTAAAAAAAAAAATAAAATAAATATTTTTTTTTTTTTTTTTTTTTTTTTTTTTTTTTTTTTTTTTTTTTTTTTTTTTTTTTTTTTTTTTTTTTTTTTTTTTTTTTTTTTTTTTTTTTTTTTTTTTTTTTTTTTTTTTTTTTTTTTTTTATATTTTTATTATTAATTATTAATATATATATATTATATATATATATATATATATAGATATTAATATATAATATATATAACGATACTTATAATATATCGTATCCTTATATAGTTGTTTTATGTATATACTTTAGTAGCTATACTTATTACAGTATATATCTGGCTTAGGTAGATCGTAGCGCTATATGAGACCAATAATTTGTGTAACCTAGATAATCCGTATGACCGAAACCGATACCAAGAGTTTAAACTTTGCCGAAACCGATACCGATACGCTTGATATAACCTACGAGATATCGATAAAAATATCTGTCTTCGAATAACACAGGAGCTATTGCGCACGTCGATAACGATACCGAAAAAAATTGAAATAGCCAAATTTTAAAAGAGTAATTATTAAATGTATTAGTACACTTTAAAAAAACAAGATGAAAATACAATGGGAAACATTAATCATAGAGGTAAACAATATATATATTAGAAAGGTCTTAAAGTTATGGTACTATATATAATTATAAAGTTTATTGTAGATAGAGTAGTGTGTTAATCACTATATATACTATATTATATTTATATATATATGATTTAATATTTATATTGCTTAATATTTATATTATCTATCATGTTGTATTGTATTCATTAGTTTTTATAATATATTATATAAAAATAATATATATCATACGTAGGTACTATATAACTATATATCATCGTTAATTTATACCAATATTATTTGGCATATATATATCCTATGAAGCTTCAATCATTATATATTATAATAAGGTATTTTATATACTATGCTTTTGATATTATATTTAATTAGTAGGATTTTTTTGTGATGCTGACTCTTTGTATATATAGCTTGCCATAATTAATGCTTACAATTCGAACAAAATGAAGCTGGATATTACATATTAACTAAATGTGGCTATAATTGTTTGTGGTAGGTCCTATGAGCTATATAATATTATATATCTTCCACTCTTGTATAATTATTATAATATTTTATTATTATTGATATTAATATATATGTTTATATTTATTCATTATAATTTATCTTTATGATATACTATTATTATTTATATATATTATTTTTTTCAGTATATTTTATATAATTATATATATATATATACATATCAATAATGACAATTACGTATCTTATATATGAAGTGAGCATTTCTCGCTAATTCAGTCACTCAAGTAATTGTTAATTTTTTGAGATTTAGTTCCTTAAGAAAGTCGCTCTCCGGCTTCGTCGCTTAGGCTGAGACTCTGTAAAAGTTCATTTCAAGAGGCAAGCTCCTGCCGCGATCGCTAGAAGTAAATCCTAAGATGTATTAGTAAATATCGTCATGCCTTTATGTTTTTTTTTTATCTTTTTTTTCTATGTCTTTTCTCTCTATTTTCATTTCTATTCATTTTTTTAGTGATGATGTCCATTGTAATGTGGTTTATTTTGTGTGTTTTATCTTTGGTTTCTATTATGACGGGACTATTTTTTTTTAATTATTTTCTTATATTTTTTCAGCTGACTTGCTCTTTTTTCAGAGATTTTGTTTCTTTGACGGTCTTATTATATCGTTTTTATTTCATCTTGATATCTTTCTCTTTGAATGTTGTTTTTTGTATTGAGGTTTTTTTTTTTTTTTTCTTTTGTATCAATTCCTTAGTGTTCTTTGTTTAACCTTTATTTTTTTTTGCATTTTTTTATATATAATAGCAGGTTTTTCTTCTTCGGCTTTTGGCTAATACTACTCTGCGGAAATGTGGCCACACCTGCTCCTCATTTTACTCTTTTATATATTATATGTGCTCGCACAGAAAATATGTTTTTTCCTTTCTGTATGTATAGGACACCACCCGCTCCCAGCCCGCGTTTTGGGGGGGTTTGGTGTGTGGTATGTGTGTGTGTTTTGTTTAAGTGCTCATCGCTGATGCGATTCTTTGTAATATTTGGCTGTTTTTTAATTCTATTGTATTTCGTTCGTCCAGTCTTTTATTCATTATATGTATTCTATATATTTATCTGTATACTTATATTTCATATTATATTATTTTATTAGTATACTATATTATATCATTTAGTATAGTATATATAGTAGTATATATATATACTATATAGTATTATATATATTTATCTTCTTCCTTATCTGAAGTGGGACAAGGGACCCGGAGGTCTACAAATTCCACTGGTATTGGGGAATGTTTTCGATGGTTGGTCCTTTCTTTCTGGCTTTATTCGTAATATCTACTATTACTATCTATCACGTTACTATATTTATCAACCTACGAATTTTGTTAATCGTCATTTCTATTTCTCTTTTTTTTTTTTTTTTTATATTTATTATTATTTTATTACATATTTGTATTTTTTATTTAAAGGTTGACTATTCTGGAATTATAAGTCTAGGTTGTTCCTTATTTCGAATGACTTTGCAGTTGTGGTTTCGTTCCGACTGGTGTACGAATATGTCATGGTCATTTATGGTTTCGTGCGTTGTGTATACACATATTTGTGTCCTGGAGTTGGTGTTTCCGGGTTGACTGAGAATTCGGGTATTGAATTATAATTCCAGGCTGATATTGGCTGATTGTTACGAGTAACTGATGTTCGGCTGATGTTGGCGTGGTTGTTCGGAATCTCACTTGTTCTGAATCTCCTATATTAATAGTTTATTCAACAGAGTTGAGGTGATGATGGAAATAATAGGAAAAGGCATTTCTTTCCGATTTAACTGTCAATTTTTATTTTAATTTAAAAAATTTAGAGAACTTTTATAAACCAGCATTTTTATGTCATTTCGAGGCTACTAGAAAAGTTTCGAGTTCGAATAGTACCATCAGTGAGCAATGAGAGGGTAGCAGTAAATAAAGTGAGTGGATTGTAAACATTAGGACTATAATTTGTAGTAGTTAATGAAGTGTTTACTATAAATATTTCAGTGGTAGTATAGTACCATTCGGCGAATAGAAACCAATATTAGAAAGTTTATACACTAACACAACAAAACACTTTAAACATGGTCTCTGACAGCGCAATAGTATAATAGTAAATGGAAAGTTACGTGTTCTGTAGTATATAAAAAAATCGTCACAAATCTGATATTGTTTGATAATTGTAGTGCTGTAGTTTTAAATATAGATTATGGAAAATTTGTATAATATGTAATTTGTAAGCTCTGTATAATTTGTGAATTGGTTACAGTTAGTGTTTATAAGGTGGTTTGAATCAGAGTTATATTTTTATTCTAATACAAGTAAAGTTTTTTTGTAATTTCTATGCCATTCTCACATGACGAATTCTAATATCCTGTTAAGCTTTTATAAGTTTAGCATTTTTAATAAGAATGCAGTAGAAGTTAACTAAATGGCGAGAGAGCATTGTATTGGTTGGCCTCTAACTGATTGGTTCTATTATACACTCAATAGCTCAATAACTATTTGTAATTTGTTTCTCATATGTATCCGAACCAATTAATGTATACTCTCTCAATATGAAAAGTGCGTCAATGTGGAGCATTTGTAATTGTTGCACAAGTTTTCTCATAGTATTATTAATATAATATTAGCACTTTTGTTATTATTATTATAACAATAGTATTAATTAAGTTTGATTATAATCTTTATTTTTCATCTATTATTCATTTAATTATCTTAATGGAGTGTATAGTGATTATTCATTAACTCGATTATTAAACAAAAAATACAGTTTTACTTACATTCGTCTTTAACCCTCCATTGAATATATTAATTGTATCTAAATAATTTAAATAGATAGATATATAGATAAATGGATATTCATATTCTCTTGTCGAGTAGATCGTATTGCTAATTTCTCACTTTCATTCTTGTGGTACATATTCTTAATATCGCCTGTTAGAGTTTAATTATGTTCAATTATTATGAGATTCAATTTCGGTCATAGTTTGAGATAGTGGTCTTCTGTAGTCTCTATGTTTTTTTAATATTAGGTGTTATGCTCTGTGATAATCCATATTTTTTAATCGTTCTGAATATATTCCGATATAAAATGTTTTTGTAAGTTTTTAAAATTCTTAAGATCTTTTCTTTATTCAATTCTGATATGATATGGAACTATGATATTTTTATATTAAGACTACTTATAAGTATTTTGGATGACACTTTCCACTCGTATATTCCTCAATTTGTATAATTTCTGTATGTATTTTCTACTTTATTGCGGGTTGTGTTTTGAATTAAAGGACATGCACTCATATTACGCTCAATAATACTAATGTGTGGTTTGTTCCGTCTATTAATTACGTGTAAGTTATTCGAAAGTAATGAATATGCTAGAACTTTAATGGAGGGATCCATAATTATGTTATCTTGTACCTCTTACAATGCCTCTTGATTTACGCTAGATTTATATTAATTATTTCATATTATTATTGTGTTTATTATATGTCACAATTAGAGAGGGGGAAACGAGATGTTATATCAGAAGGAATTGTTGAGGAGGATATGTGAGTAGGATAGATCTTATGGTACTTAGTAATAGATATATATTATTTAGCAATAATCTTTCTGGTATTTATGAATGATAGGGATAACACACAGTAACTAAGAAAGGCCTTAAAAATTAAATGAACACAGACAGGTTAAAAAATGAAATATTATTTTGAAGACAAATTTAAAAACTATTGTATAATTATATTAAACAAATGGATTATTTTTCTAATTTTAAGAAAATAAAATTGATATATTTTAAATTCTTAGCTCTAAAGTTTTAATAATAAGAAGATAATATTAATATTAATAATAAATTAATAAAAATATTTAAATAAATATAGCCTCGGAAATAACAAAGGATTGTGTATATAATCATAAATATTTTTTCAGTAATTTTTTTGTATATTTTATATATTTAATGAATTTTAATGGAAAAATTACTTCTAACTTTAAATCAATATTTAATCAAAAGTATTTTCTTTTAAGTGAGCATATTTAATTTTTTTTTTTATCATTTTTTATATATTTTTTTTCCTTTTGAGATATATGTGATATCCGAAGCAATAAAATTGTGATGTTTTTTTGTTGGAGGAGGCCGCATATCTATTCGAATTTAGTAAGCTTGCACTACATAGATAGCTCTATATATGGTGTTAACATACATCTGCTTCCAATCATAGATTTAGAGAAATCTTATTTTATCATATTTCTGATTATATATGCAAAGTAAAAGGAAATCTTTATGATTCATCTTTGGTGCACTATCTTTGCTCATCTATATAAATAGTAT
>SEYY01020075.1:47500-50000 GCA_009176605.1 Armadillidium nasatum
AACAATTATTACGGAGAGGATATATTATTATTATTATTATTATTATTATTATTATTATTATTATTATTATTATTATTATTATTATTATTATTATTATTATTATTATTATTACTTACTTACTTACTTACTTACTTACTCACTTACTTACTTACCTTATAGATGTAACATCTAATTTTTAGATGATGTGTAAATTAACCCCTTTTAATTTGGGTTCCCATGTTGCGGGACGAAGAGTCTTTGCACACATTTCGCCCTACCAAACTCTTTCTCCATCCTCCACCCTATGGAAAGCTTAAATCACGTTATTCACATTCGTAGTTAAATTTATGAAGTGTTACATCAAATTTTGAGAAAAGTAACATGTTTGCATTTTCGCTTGATAATCTATTCCTTCTCTCATCATATATGTACCGGCACTACTAAAGAGCTACTCACGTGCAGTGCTGCTGGGTGGACATGCAAGATAACGTTTTGCTAACTGGTTTAGCTCTATGAAGTTGCTTTCATTATCTGTCCACCATTTAACTAAGTGAGTCGCCTTCAAGGTCGATTTATTTCTCTCTTTGATATTTTTCTAAAACATTAAATAATTTTGATTAATATCGAGTTCAGAATCATCATCACTAGACGAAACTAAAAGAGACTCCATACAGTCTGACACACTTTTTAGACCAGATGTCGAAGATTGGTCTGTTTCTGAATTTAACTTTTATTGAAGGATGTTCTAACAACATTTGTTCTTCAGCATTTTTAGAATAAATTTTATCGCACAGTTTCGCTATTTCTTCCTTAACTTCTTTTACAATATTTGGATTCATAAAAAAAAACTTCCTTTTATATCAAGGATTATGGAGAGTTGCGATAGAATAAAAAAAATTCTGTCCAAATGCTCAAACCTCCGATCAAACTCTGATCGTATAGTCTTTAACATAACTTTAATGTCCTCTTCTTCTTTAGCAACTAAATAGTTCAATAGGTTTTTCAGTGACACAAAGAGGGCAATCACTTGCAATATGGACGAAGAATGATGACTTAGTTTTTCAGTAGTCTCTTCAAAGGGTTTTAGTACGTTAGCCCACATTTCAATAAGAGCAAAATCAGAACTGTTAAGTTGTCTCATCCTTGAGCAGATTGAAGAATATAAGGAAAGTGAATCTTTTGTTTCTATAATTCTCTGAAGCATATGAAGTGCACTATTCCAGAAAATTTCTTTATCTTGAATAATAGATAAAAGTGACTGTCCAAGTTTTGTCTGTATATTCTTGAGCACTTCCTGAGCCATTGCAGAATGGTTAAAATGGATTCCTATGGCGAACCTTTCCTATTATATCCGTTACCGATTTCTGGTTTGATAATCCAAGATTAATAACTAGTTGTATTTTATGTGCCGTACAGTCGAAATTATTTACATTACTTAGAGCAAGTGCATTTTTTAATGTTTGGCGCAGCATCTCTCACAATTGCATGCACATAATGATATTCAAATTTCCATTTTGTAAGCGCTTCATCAAACTTTTTGGAGAGATATTCTCCTGTATATCTCTCGTGTAAGGATTCAGCTGATAGTATTAAAGTAACTTTTTCAAAGTTTTTATTGATACCATGACATTTTAAGGACAAGAGAGATACTCCAGATGAAGTCTCTGACCAAGTATCAGCGGTAAACGCTAATTTGTTTCCATTCAACTCTTCTAGAATATTAGTACTTCTTTAGAGACAGAAGCATTAATCTTATTGTAGGCTGTTTTCATAAAAGTAATGCTGCTTGACGCTGTAAAAGGTTTTCCTTCAGTAAGTAAACGACAGAAGCCTATGTCTTCTATATTGGTGAAAGGAAGATCTTTCATAATAATCATCTCCGCTATTCTATAAACCATTAATTTTGATTTCGAGTTGCCGATGTTTCTGGTCTTCTTTCTTTTTAATAGCATTCTTGAAGAGTTTGAGTTTCTTTTTTTGCTTCATATTCTACAAAGGTGTATCAGTTTTTCTTTTCTACTTTCTGCTTGAATAAAAGCTTTTTCTTCTCACAAAGGTATTCAACCTGGTCTCTATGTAAAGAAAGTAAGTTTTTTTTTTTTTTTTTTTTTTTTTTTTTTTTTAAATTCGTAGTGCTACGACCTTTACGGGAGTAAGTTTTATTACATAACATATATCTGACTTAATCATTTGATGATACCTTAGTAAATAATATATATATATATATATATATATATATATATATATATATATATATATATATATATATATATATATATATATATATATATATATATATATATATATATATATATATATATATATATATATATATATATATATATATATATATATATATATATATATATATTATATATATATATATATATATATATATATATATATATATATATATATATATATATAGAGTAGGGGGACCGCTTTAGAGTGATCTCTGTGTAGGAACCTTGGTGTGTGGTCCTGTGGCATCGGTTCTAAGGAACCCGGTGCTCTTATCTCT
>SEYY01020075.1:65000-70000 GCA_009176605.1 Armadillidium nasatum
TATAAAGTGCAATTTTATAATTTTTTTATTGTAATTACTTTATCTCCAGTACCCTCTCCCTTTACCCCGACTTTAGTAACTTACTTGCCACTTTCATAAGAAACCCTCCATCCATAGCCACACATCATTAAGAGAAGATATTCTTAAGAATATATATATATATATAATATTATATATATAATATATATATATATATATATATATATATATATATATATATATATATATATATATATATATATATATATAAATATATTTGTCTATTTCAGGAAATGTTCTCTAGTGAGAAAAAGTATCCACAACGAATTAACTAAATAACAGAAGAAATATAACAAAAAATCGTTACAATTTAATCATACTTAATGAATGTCTTTGAAAATAATAAATAAATAAAAAAAAATAAATAAAATAAAAAATAAAATAAATAAAAAAAACGTAAAAAAAAAAAAAAAAAAAATAAAAAAAAAATATTATATATATATATATATATATATATATATATATATATATATATATATATATATATATATATATATATATATATATATATATATATATATATATATATATATATATATATCGGCAAAAAATTTTGTGACGTCTAAAATTTTCGAGAATTTTAAATATATAATTCTGTCAGTTTAGTAAAATTGCCAAAAATCACTTGAAATTAAGTATAACCAAAAATTTTAATTACCAAATAATTATAATAGTCACAAATATATTTAATGCTAATTAGGAATAAAATATTCTATACAAACACAAGAGGAAAATATATTCTCCCATTAAAACACAAAAATGGAATACATAAAGCAAAGCAAATTAAGAATATTTAGAGAAAAATTATATTTGATATCAAAAAAAAAAATTTTTTTGATAATTGGAAAAAAACATTTTTTTTTATCGCAATAACAAATAATAAATAAAATATCTTAAAATTTCTGAAAAGTAAAAACAAAAAATATTTTGAAAAGTTTTTAGTTTTTTATAGATAAATATTCAAAAGATAAGGATTTTTATTTACATTTCAGGTGTATAATACATGTTTCTACATGACACATACACACACACATACACACAAATTTTATTACTTATAACGGACTATTACCATTTTTCTTGAATATATATATATATATATATATATTATATATATATATATATATATATATATATATATATATATATATATATATATATATATATATATATAATATATATAAATATATATATATAATATAATATAATATAAAATATAATATAATATATATATTATATATATATATATATATATATATATATATATATATATATATATAATATATATATATATATATATATATATATATATATATATATATATATATTGTGCTTGAGTACTTGTGTTTGTCTGTGCGTGTGCACCCAAGATTCCAAAGATCTACAAAAGAGGCTCTGAATTTGAATACTGAATTCTCTGTACGTGTAATGTGATTCTGTACTTCTACCGTAGAGTGATTTACTACACGCTTAGAAGTGATGGATCGATCCCATACACGGATTCTAGAAAGAAAATTCCTCTCCTCGAATTTATATATATATATATATATATATATATATATATATATATATATATATATATATATATATATATATATATATATATATATATATATATATATATATATATATATATATATATATATAATGATGGAAAGATTCATTCTTTGAGAACTTCAAATGTAGTACAAAAAGGATTGAGAGAACGGCCGCAAACATTAACAACTTTATTCATATATAAACGACGTTTCGACCTATTACAATGGTCATCTTCAGGACTTCTGCAGATTAAGATAATATGAATAATAACAATACAATACAATAATAAATAATAATAATAATAATAATAATAATAATAGTAGTAATAATAATTAATTAATTAATAATAATAATAATAATGGCCATAAATATAAATATTAGTAATAGCAATAATTTCAGTCAATATAATAATAATAATAATAATAATAATAATAATAATAATAATAATAATAGCCAAACAGAAATTAATAGATGATATGCTAATACAATGATGACAATAAAAATAAAAATAAAAATAAAAATAAAAATAAAAATAAGGGATAAAATAATAAAATAAAAATAAAAATAAAAATAAATAATAAAAATAATAATAATAATAATAATAATAATAATAATAATAATAATAATAATAATAATAATAATAATTTAATAATATATAAAAATAGTAATAATATTTATGAAAACAACCTGAATAAGTACAAGTAAGAATATTTACAAAAAAATATACTAGATATTGATATGGAAATAAATACCGTATAGGAGACTTACTTGTTACTAATGTTAATGTAATTATACTGAGTGAAAATTGGGATTTAGGTTTAATGTTAGGTTGGTTGTAAATTTTGAGATTACGTTAGTTGGTTGTAACTTTTATTAAATATTATATTGATGGGTTTAAATAACGCAATAAGATTAGGCAATCAATAAGGGGTATGAAGAGGAGTCCGAGTTTAGTGATGGCTGCATTTGTTTAATGTAAAGAGGATTCTAAAATATGCAAGTCTGACCTGTTGGTTTTGGAAGAGTATTCTAAATTTATTCAGAAGGAATGAGAGTATGGCATCTAAGAGTGTGTGAAGGGATGGCAGAGGGGGGGTTTGGATGATAAGGTGGCAAAAGTTCTCGGGCTGACACCCATATGCTCACACGCGCGAGTCCTGAGTCGCCTTATCGTGGAGCCTACATAGGCGTCTTGTGAACCACAAGAACAATTGTATTCGTAGACTACACAGTGGAGGAAGAGACTCTTTAACTTTAAAGAAAGATCCAATAGTGAGGTTATTAGTGAATGAGTGTCGGCATTGTAGGAGGGGATAGAAGCGATCAATGAGATGATTAATGTCTTTGGCTAGTTGAGAACTATGGAAGCCAATGTATGGGTATTTAAAATATGCAAGTTTTTTTGAAGCTTTTAGGACGGGAAGCGGTTGGTAATATATTTTATCCAAATATAGACGTATTTGTTTGGAAATGGTATCTGTTGGGAAACTGTTATTCTTAAAAAATTTTGAAATTGTGCATAATTCAAGATGGAATGTGGTGTATGTGGAACAATGTGTATAGGCTCTTTGAATCATAGTGGAGAATACTATTGATCTTGTATTTTAAATAACTGAAGCTATAGTAATTGGTACCTAGTGGTGTGTGTGTCTTTTTTCGATGAACTGATGTGTTGTAAGAGTTATTGTGTCTGGTGATTTCTACATCTAGGAAGGGGAGTTTGTTATTGGATTCTGTCTCCATGGTGAAACTGATGTTATTTTTATTTTTAACCCTTATTTTTATTTTATTTTTATTTTTATTTTTATTTTTATTGTCATCATTGTATTAGCATATCATCTATTAATTTCTGTTTGGCTATTATTGTTATTATTATTATTATTATTATTATTATTATTATTATTATTATTATTATTATTATTATTATTATTATTATTGAAAATTATTGCTATTACTTATTATATTATGGCCATTATTATTATTATTATTATTAATTAATTATTATTACTACTATTATTATTATTATTATTATTATTATTATTATTATTATTTATTATTGTATTGTATTGTTCTTATTATTCATATTATCTTAATCTGCAGAAGTCCTGAAGATGACCATTGTAATAGGTCGAAACGTCGTTTATATATGAATAAAGTTGTTAATGTTTGCGGCCGTTCTCTCAATCCTTTTTGTACTATATATATATATATATATATATATATATATATATATATATATATATATATATATATATATATATATATATATATATATATATATATATATATAATATATATATATATATATATATATATATATATATAATATATATATATATATATATATATATATATATATATATATATTATATATATATATATATATATATATATATATATATTATATATATATATATATATATATATATATATATATATATATATATATATATATATATATATATATATATATATATATATATATATATATGCACGAGTAATAATAAAAACAGTAAAAATTATATTTAAGAATAAAATTATTTTGTGTGTGAAACTAGTTAATTTTTTAAAAATTATAAGTATTGAAATTACCTAAAGATTTTATTAATTTAGTAATAATTAATTAATAATATTATAATTAATAATTAATAAATTAAAATAAATAATTATAATAAATAATGTAATTATATTAGCTTTTCGAGTTATTGAACCACAATTAATTAAATTTAATTTAATTTAATAGAAATTAATAGATAATAATTAATAATAATTAATTTTAATAATAAAAATAAAAATTTAATTAAATTTAATTGCATTCAGCTCAAACAGACAAAGCTCTTCTTAAAGAAGAGAGAGAGAGAGAGAGAGAGAGAGAGAGAGAGAGAGAGAGAGAGAGAGAGAGAGAGAGAGAGAGAGAGAGAGAGAGAGAGAAAGGAAAGGAAGATTCACTTCTTTCTTTCACGGAGAAAAATCTTCATTCAGAAAAAAAAAAAAAATTATAAGAGAAAGCAAATTCAGGCAAAGATATTCAAGTTGAAAGTACCACAGAAAATTCGTCTGCAGTTAATAGTATTATTTTATATGCCAAAATAAAGACCGACATAATTTTCAAGAGGGTTGGTTGCATTAATCCTCCTGAGTCCTGATCTCTACAAAGAATTCGAGAAGAATTTTTTTGTTTAGGGCGATAAAATTAGTATTAGTAAAAATGCGAATTATCATTTTACTCAAACCTTTCATAACAAAAGAGGAAAACAGCGCCAAACATATATATATATATATATATATATATATATATATATATATATATATATATATATATATATATATTGATCGCATGAAAAATCAAGTCCTTTTAAGACATAACACAGTGAAATTATATATTTATAGAAATTGCTTAAATTGCTTTTCAAAATTTAACGCAA
>SEYY01020075.1:82500-85000 GCA_009176605.1 Armadillidium nasatum
ATTAGTTTTCTGCTTTTCATAAATATTTTCTTTAATTCATTATACCGCGACTCTATCCTTCACTACAGTAAGAATCAAAATTTCTTCCAATGGGAAATTTTTCTTGCCTAAGTGAGGTTGAAGAAATCTGTTTGTTTGAATAAAGAATATATTTTTTTTTGGTTAAGAAATTCAGCCAAAATCTTAGAACAAATTTTCCATCAATAATTTCGTCAGATTTTTAAGTAGATATTTTTCTCCAATATCGGTTAAAACGAAAAGAATATCTTCACATGTTCAAATTGAGTTCTTACATCATTTTAAGCTGATTAAAATTTTTTCTTCCAATTAATGATAAAAACAGTCATTGTTTGACTGTTGTCTTTAAACTCGCTCCTCACCATTCAGATTATGAAATAAAATCATAAACTGTAGAAATCTGATTTAACTTTTTATGTAAATTTCACGTACTGACGTACGATATTTCCACCATTGAAGAAATTTTTGATGAAAATTGTTCGTCAAAAAAGTGACAATTTTAGAAGAAATAAAATTTCTTCATAAGACGACATTTTGATTCAATATATACTCCTTTCAATTTGAAGGACGTCTCACATATTTGAATGAACACCTGCTAGGAGGAGGAACTTGAAAAAACTAACGAAATTCTAATTGGGGCAGAGAAAAAAAAGGTCCTTTTCAATGCCTCAAAAACTAAGTTCCTTTATCTTTTTACTCCACATAATCTTTCACATAACTGCATCTTCTTCGTATATACAAAACTCGAACCTCCTTAGAAATCTTATAATTTCTTGTAAGGATAACATTACTTAATATTAAACAAACTTCTAAGAGGTTGGGTGCTCAGAGTGAGCTTCAAAATTCTTTCAAATCAACCAAACTACTAGATATTTATGGGTCAATTATTCTCATTTGAAAGAAATATGCGTCACACATTTGAGTAGCTACACTTACACAGCTTTAATTAGAGGGGGAAAAGTAGGATTTTACTTCATTTAAACTTTTACTCTATCTCTAACTCTCTCCAGTCTCTTTATGCCCTTTGAATTATCTATAATATTACTATTAAAATGGGCAGAGTTCTTCTGAACTTTACAGTCGCATACCTATTTCACTAGGAAGTATTTATGTGACATGTTTTTCCACACAATCTTATCCTTATTTTATTGAACTCTCTGGCCCGAGACTTAACTGCTATGCTCAATCTTATATGTACTAAATTGGTAAAGTTTGGAAAACACTTTCTTTTTCAATTTCAACCCGGATATGTCAACCTTTAATTTCTCACATCTTTTCATTTTTTCAACAACTCTGATGCAATTCAGATGATCCCTGATATTTTAAAAGGAGAAAGACAAAAGAATATATATATATATATATATATATATATATATATATATATATATATATATATATATATATATATATATATATATATATATATATATATATATATATATATATATATATATATATATATATATATATATATATATATATAGTATATATATAATCAAAGAACACAAGGACGACTCTTATCCTTTGCTAAAATATAGGATTTGAATACTATTCGATTCATAAATTTTAACAAGCAAAATTATCCAACGAAATATGATCTTCCAAGGACAATATATATATATATATATATATATATATATATATATATATATATATATATATATATATATATATATATTATATATATATATATATATGTTATATATATATCGACTGCAATAACATTCAATTTTAGAGTAAAATAGGACTTTCTCACAAACGTAACCTTGGTTTAACATAGTCAATAATTTTCCATAGTTTATAAACCAGTTACAAATAAATAATGATATGTCTCAAATATATATATATATATATATATATATAGTATATATATATATATATATATATATATATATATATATATATATATATATATATATATATATAATATATATATATATATATATATATATATATATATATGTATACTATATTTATTAGATATAGTTTCTAACTGCGTAAAAGAATTTAAAATATAAAAAAATTAGACTACTACTACTACTACTACTACTACTACTACTACTATAATAATAATAATAATAATAATAATAATAATAATAATAATAATAATAATAATAATAATAATAATAATAATAATATCTCCAAAGACCTTTAAAATATCCATTAACGGAATATTGATAAAAACGACATCAAAAGAAATTACATATTAATACGATTGACAGAATTATCGACCGTCTTGTCGAAAAAGGCTGTCAATGCCAATTGGACGGAATTTAACGTAAGAATCGATGACAGGAATGAATTATTTTTAATTCGGGTCCAAATAGGCTGAAATGATCTAAAATTAGTGGAGTTTCTTTAATTATTAACAAAATGACCAAAAATAACTTGGCTATGAAAAGATTTAATCAACGCGGATATGTAGCTACACAGTACACACTATTATATATATATATATATATATATATATATATATATATAT
>SEYY01020075.1:92500-95000 GCA_009176605.1 Armadillidium nasatum
GAATGCAGAGATGCAATTAGTAACCACTTTTCATGTGTTTAGAATATTTATCTAATGCGTTATATAATGCGTTATGAATATATTATATCAGTCTTTGATTTGAGCATGTTAACAATGTAAAAAGTTATTTATGCGTGTATATATTTAAATCTCTGAGTAATATTGCAAAATATTTTTAAGAAAAAATTAATAAAAAAAAAAAAAAAAAAAAAAAAAAAAAATGGATAAAGAAAGGATAGAATGTAGTCAAATTGTTATTTAGAAGCAAAACCGAAGATTTTATTTAAAATTTGAATTATTGAATTCAACATTTAACATTATATATATATATATATATATATATATATATATATATATATATATATATATATATATATATATATATATATATATATATATATATATATATATATATATAAATAAAAAATTATTTAAAATTTTAATATTTTATAAAATTCAAGAAGTGAAACAGCAAAATTACGCAAAATGGGGGCAAAATTTTGTTTCTTCACTTCTTAAATTCGATAAAATATTAAATTTGAGATAATTTTTTATTATTTTCAAATAAAATAATGAGGGTTAAACTTAATAATAATTCGTGGCAAAAGATATTTCTCAAATTAAAAATGAAAAATGATGGCAACTACTTTAGGGTGAATTCTATGCGGGACTTGGTGCCGAGATTATAAATATATATATATATATATATATATATATATATATATATATATATATATATATATATATATATATATATATATATATATATATATATATATATATATATATATATATATATATATATATATATATATATATATATATATATATATATATATATATATATATATATATATATATATATATATATATATATATATATATATATATATATATATATATATATATATATATATATATATATATATATATATATATATATATATATATATATATATATATATATATATATATATATATATATATATATATATATCTAACTTTATTTGCAAGTAATATTTTATAACAGTTTTGTTAAAAATACAAATGTTTTCCTAATCGATTTATTCCTTAAATAAAATAATTGGTGACGGTTTCTACAAAAGTTTCTGTTTCGGAATAACTAGTTTCGCATATATGACGTCATGGAGAAAGCAGTGACGTCAGATATGGAAGGACTGAATAAACATCATTGATTGGATATTAGTTTGTGACGTGTTAAAATTAACTGTAACCATATGTTTCAGGGGTCTGAACGAAAACTTCATTAATTAAGCATAAAAATTTATTTAAATTTACTATATACTTTTATATAGCATTATATATATATATATATATATATATATATATATATATATATATATATATATATATATATATATATATATATATATATATATATATATATATATATATATATATATATATATATATATATATATATATACACTCACAGACCGATATATTGTTTTAAAGGTACTTAATATTCAATTTCGAGGATAGAGGGAGAAAATGCGTTTTCAAAAATTGAAGACGCAAATGCATGCCATACGAGCATTTGTTTGCTGCTCCTGTCCCCCAACATGTCAGTTTCATGAAATTGAATATTTATTTCATATAACATTTATTACAATTACCGATGTATTACAATTACAGTAGCACACACACACAACCCTATATATATATATATATATATATATATATATATATATATATATATATTATATATATATATATATATATATATATATATATATATATATATATATATGAGCATTTCTGTTTTATGTTCACGTTGATATATATGTGATATATTTCAGAATAGCATGACGTTTATAATATATTACGATAAACCTTTGATAAAGGAAAAATTATTTAAAATTATAAATAAAAACTACCTAATCAATAAATAAATTTTATTATTACTATTATTATTATTATTATTATTATTATTATTATTATTATTATTATTATTATTATTATTATTATTATTATTATTTTTATTACTATTTTTATTATTATTAGTTCGACCATAGTGGATTACAATATGGTTTTAATCAATTTCAAGCATTTATTCTTAAACCTATGTAAATTTACCGTTATGGCCAGACCGGGGCCCCGAGCCCGGCTAATAATCTAGGAAAACCGGGGTTTACTTCAAGGGGGTTAAAATTGCAAATTATATTTATTAATGTTGGATATAATCAAACAAAATAGAAGAAAATTAAGATTTTTCTACTTGATTTTTCAATATATTCTTTTTTCTGTTTATTTTGACCGCTCCTTTTCTGCTAGTGAGTGTTTATCTTTGTGTTTTGATTTTATGCCCCCATAAAGATTTGGTAGAAATATTTTTACTTGTGGCACCCGGAGGTTCTCTTCTAATTTCCTGGCTGCAGAAATTACATTTAGCTATTTCGAGCCTATCCTGAAACATTGTAAAGTATTCCCATATTGCTGAAGCTGATCTTTTAGCCGTAGTGAATACATAATTTTTAAA
>SEYY01020075.1:105000-107500 GCA_009176605.1 Armadillidium nasatum
AGATCCTCCGTTCCAATTAGAAAAACTAGAAAGTTTGAAGTCAGCTACTCCAAGGAGACTCTACTAACATCAGCTATTTATTGTTTAGTTGAATTCGCTCAAAAATTAAAAGAATAATGAAAGGTTGAATCATCAGAGTAGATAGATGGGAAGGTATATTGATACTGAAATGTAAGTGCCATAATTGCTTGAAGTTCGAAAAGAAATGAAACTGTTGAAAGAACCTCGACAAAGAATTCAAGAAAATATCCGGAGTTAAACCAAGGTTTTCAAGCTTTAGTTGAATTAAAAATAATTTAAACGCCTTCATGCCAGAGAGAGGATACTCCTTTCACAGAAGAAGAAATAATTTCAAAGGAGATGAAAGATACAAGTCTCAAATTTGACAAGTTAGTATCCCTAACAATCTAAAGACATTTTTGTTCGAAGTCGAGAGGTTCTACAATGTATACATGGAGAAATATAAATGTATGAAGAGATCAGAATATAATTGGAGGAAAGAGTTTAACTGGATTATAAGAAGGAATAGAAACTGAAAAATGGAATTGTATGTTAGCTTCTTATTAAAGAATATGAGTAAGTTATTCCACCATAACCATTTTGTTTTACTGTCATGTTATGGAAAGAGAATTGGTAAATAAATTCAATATTTGAATCTAGAAATGAACAGGAAATTCACTGACTTTTGTGATTTAAGAGACAGAAGATAAGATTATATGTTCTATTTTGAAATTTAGAGTGTAGAAGAGTTTAGAGTAATCGTATACTTAAAAGTACAGGATTCGCAAAATATGAAATTGTGTGTGTTAGAAGTACTTTCGGTGAGACTGTAGAAAGATAAATAATGAGGCATTTGAATGCTCTAGTCCACCACTACACTTTTTAATCCTCATATGTTTTATTTTTTTGCTCAAACGACTCCTATAATAATATGTAATAATAATATATTTATATATACGGAATATAAATTTACCAATTAATTTAGCATTATTTTAATGCTCCTTTAATGTATTAGAATCTAACTTAAAGTGTTCTATTAAAACTAAGATTTTTTTTTTTTTAAATTTTTCTTCCAATAATGTTTCTATTATGCTCATTATGTCTCTAATTCTTTTTCTACTCTTATTTATTATTCTACTTCATTCACATCTAATTTTATTTCTACTATTTCTGGTTTGTCTTATTTTTATTGTCTTTTTTAGCGTAACATTGAAATAATTCGTATATTCTTCTTTCTAGATTCAAACGGTTGAATGATTGACTCACGTGTTTGAGGGCGCCGATTCGATCCCACTTGGGGATCCTAGGTATAAACTACCTAGAAAAGTTCCTCTCCTCGAATAGGGCAATGCCCATGAAATGTGAACTTTTACTTAAAAAAAATAAATAAATAATATATATATATATATATATATATATATATATATATATATATATATATATATATATATATATATATATATATATATATATATATATATATATATATATATATATATATATATATATATATATATATATATATATATACTTATTTTCTTAAGAGTAGATAAATTAAATGTATGGGCAAAATAGGGCAATGGCCGTGAAATGTGAACTTTTTATTTAAAAAAAAAAAAAAAAAAAAAAAAAAAAAAAAATTTCAAATATTCTTCTTTCCTGTAAATTATTAATGCTAAACTACTTGAAACTTCTTGAGTCACTGATGAAGATTTATGTCCTTGACACCTTTTCCTTTCTTTTGTGAATTTACTTTATGACCTGACCAATATTTTATTCCTTTGAAGGTATTAATTATTTCGCCTTTTCGCGTGGCTCATTAATAATAAACAATCATTGTTTTAAGTAGGGATTCGTTGTGACTATTCTTATATTTATTTATTTATTTATTTATAAGGAAATAATTCTTGAAGTTTAATAAATTAGGACGTTAAATTAAAATAATTTTCTCTCTTTTTTTTATATGAAATTAAAATAATTATAATTATTTAAATTATTTTATAATGAATTGGAAACTACAATTTTAAAGTTATATTCAAATAATGTTATAAGCAATAAGAATAATCATATACTTGGCAAATATAAATTATATTTGTATTTAATTTTTAAACTACTTGAAGATATGCTTCTTCATATTATTATTATTATTATTATTATTATTATTATTATTATTATTATTATTATTATTATTATTATTATTATTATTATTATTTCTATGATTTTATTTTTAACATTTTTGTCATTATTGTTATTATTATTATTATTATTATTATTATTATTATTATTATTATTATTATTATTATTATTATTTTTATTATTATTATTATTATGCTTTTAGACTTTTATAATATTTTCATTGTTTAATTAAACATATCAAATTTCTCTCTCATTTGTATTGACTTTTATTCCGATGTTGTTATAATTATAAACTTGATAATTCTATTTAAATAAATAATATACTGAAGGGAAGTCACGTGAGATGGTTATATTTAATTTACTT
>SEYY01020075.1:112500-115000 GCA_009176605.1 Armadillidium nasatum
TAATATGGATGTTGTGTTCCTTTTCTGTTTTTAATTTTATTGAGTAAGTACCTGAATGGTTTACCCGAAGAGTGACTAAATATTGATTGCGGACTATAGGCGTATGCGGATTTTGATCTGTATAGACTTTCTGGCAATTTTTTGTCTGCTCTACTTAAAGGGCTTTCGTTGTCGTTATTTAGAGCAATTACTTTTTCTTCCCTGACTAATGGTACTGATTTTTCCATCGTTTTGCTTTCATCTGCTATAAATTCAACTTCTTGACCTGTTTGATTTTCTAACGCTGAATTGCTTATCTTGTCGATAGAAACTAATGGTGAAGGATTGTTTTCTGTCTCTATAAGAGGTTCTTCTGTTTTCACCTCTAAATTTTCGTTATTCAGTTCTGGAGGAGTGGTAGGAATCATCTTCTGTTTTGACTTTCTTTCTTCTATTTTTAAGAAATTCTTTAAATCTTGCTCGTACATCTGGACTCATTTTTCTCTTTCTTTTTCCTTCAGTATTGATGTCTTTTTCCTCAACTGTCTCGACAACATCTTCATTTTGAATTTCTGATGGTGTTTCTGTTGCATCTTGGGAGATGAGATCTGAATTTTCCTGTGTAGTTTGCTTTTCAATTTGCTCTTTAATTTCAGCTACTTCTGGATCTTCTTTTATGATTATCTTTTCTTCTTCAACTCTTTTTCGCAAAGGTCTTTGTGGTCTTAACCTACCTTTTGATCTGTCTTTATGCAAGGTAGAGATTCTACTCTTCAGTCTTTCGGAAGATGTTGGGGTCGCTTGAGTGATGTTGTCTGATTCGTCTCGCTTGAAAGTAGGAAATTTTCTACTCCTCAGAGGTTGAACTTTCTTTTCATGTACAATTTCTTTTGTTTTAGGAGGAATATTTGCCTTTAAAAACTCCTTAGTTCTTGAACCCACTTTTCCCTGTCCTAAAATTCGACGTCTAGTGCCTAGACGACTTAATCTGTCTTTTAAACTTCCTCTCAAAGACTCTGGCTTAACCAAATCCGTTGAAGGTTTAGCGGTTGTTATAGTGGCGGATGTTGTAGATATTTCACCAGGTAAATTTGTATCTTGTACCTCGTAATTAACCTCCAAGTTTTCATCATTAATATCAGATAAATCTATTGTGGAAACTGTTGAACTTACATCGTTAATTTTTAATTCGGTTTTACCCTTAATTTTATCTCTTTGAGGTTTCCTTCTAAGTGATCTACTTGGGGAAATTTGCTTAGGTGGTCCTGATCGTGATTGGAATATTTGGCTCTAAATTGTTTCTTGAAGGTTCTGCTTCATCTTCATTAACGGTGTTTGCTATTTTATCTTTGATTAATCTGCTTTTAGACCGGATTCTGGAACTGGTTCTTAATTTGTTTTGCAGCCGCTCCCTATTTGCATTAGGAAATATTTTTTTCTTTGGTGTATTCGACATTTCCATGATCGACATTTTTAGGAGATTCTTCAACCTCAGGAGTAGGGCCTTTAGATATAATTCTCTTTTCTTCTTTGTTAAATTTATCAATTTCCGCTGACAAATCATGGTCAACTTTCATTCTCTTATGATCCTGATGTGGTATTTTAACAGTCTTTTGTGATTTTTTAACAGGTAAATTTTGAGGATGAACTACGTCAGTTTCTATACCAGCATTTGGATGATGGAAGCTATTGATGTTAGAAATTCCTAAAGGTGGTCCTGGTGAGTAAGGTATGCCACCATACAAGTTGTAATTAGGGGTAAGTTGTAGATGTTGAAAAGGTAAAGGATTTTTATATAGGAATGGTGGATCATGCCTAAGGAGGTTTCCAAATGGATTTCTGGGAAACTGTTCAGGTATAGAACGATGATGGCTAGTTGGAAAATGAGGTGGAGTTGGAGAAGTGAAAACTTGAGGTGGAGATGGAGAGGCAAATATTGATGGAGGCTTTGGTTTCTTATTAATTGATTCGAAATTGTTAAAATTATGAAAATTATCAGGTCTTCTGAGTGGAGGTGGGTGCATACTGTTACCAAGTGGCTCGTGGATGTTTGGGTGTTTCAATGATAATGTTGATCCTGGAGGTGAAAAATTAAAATGAGATTTTGGAAAAGAACCAAGTGATTGATCTGCAACAGGACGACCTACTTGAGAATTAAATTTGACAGCAATAGGTTTAACTTCTCTAGCTAAGTTTTGAAAATGATTAAAAGTTTTATCAATAGGTGGAACAGAGTGAAATATAGGAAAAGGAGTTGTAGCAAATACAGCAGACGGGCGTGGACTTTCGGAATTTGAATATGGATAATAATTTTCATAAAATCTTTGATTACTTGAAGCTTGAGCTACTGACTCCGATTTCTCGCTAGAATTAGGCAAAAAATTAGACGTTCTTTATTCCTCCTCTAATGTTAAGGACTTGGTGGATGGAATAGTAAGATCATAAACCGAATATGAGTTTGGAGACAGAGGAAAATATGTATCTTGCTTCCTTCCAGTCTTTCTGGAATACTTTTGACCAG
>SEYY01020075.1:127500-130000 GCA_009176605.1 Armadillidium nasatum
ATTTTTTTTTAAAAGAAAATCCACTACAGTCATTTATAGAGAGTTTTCATTTATCTTTCCATCAGATGTTGGACTATTTGGAAGAGATTTCTTATGCTATGATTATTCGTAAATCCTGTTTGCTTATATGAAATATTAAATTTGTCTTGCTGGTTTTTATTATTTAAAGTAGATTGAGAAAAAAAAAGAATATAAAGCTTGTGGCCTGTATTTTTGTTAGGTTATACATATTTTCTCCTTTTTTTATACAAACGTGTAGAAGAAATATGACGTTAGAGTTTGTCCATTTATCACGAATTTGTATTCAGAAATATTTTTATTAGAAAGTCCTGTTAATTTATAAGCAATTTCACTATTACCATAATGTTTTCTGTTTCTATTGATGTTCCACCTTCGTGAAATAAAAGACTTTCTCTCTATATGCGTTTAAAGATATGTATTATTTTAGTTTGAGTTATGGGTGGACGTAGAATTTATCGAAATTTACATTTATATGTTTTCTCAATATTCCCATGCAGCAATTCATAATACTCTTCTTCTCTCCTTATGATTAATTCGGTTGGTAAGTTTGTTCCTTTGTATTTTTTTTATTTTTGTTAGCAATTGATTTCAAAAATATATGTTTTAGGTAATTTATTACTTTCACTTGCGTTTGATGAGCTATTCGTTAAATTATCTTTTATTTTCTCTAAGCCGTTTGCTTTATAATTTTGTTCAGTTCAATGAATTCTTTCATATCTTCAAGGTTTCCATTTGAGGCGCGTTTCTTCTTTAATTTATCAGAGCACCTCTGTCTTCAAATGTGTACCCTTCAGTTGTGGTATCTAATTGCATAATATTGACTACTGTCGGCTATAACTCCCCTTATATTTTAATATCTGAGGAGTTGGTATTTTTTTCTTGGTTTCATATTAAAATTATGGGATCTAAGAAAAAAAAAAAATTCCGTGATACCATTAAAATCTTTTCTTTGCTCTGGCTTCTGACATCGCTTCCCTAGCTCCAGTTATATAACTGTATAATTTTTATCGTTTAATTAAATGAGTTTTCAAATTTCGAAATCTGTGTTGTACCCAATCTAAATATTTTTCATTACTTAAAGACATGTAAAATCGAATGTTGTTGTTTACGATGAAAATGATTGACTTTCCATTTCAGGTTTAACTTAAATAATATTCTGCGATCCCTTCATTCATGCTTTAATACATCCAGGAAAATATTTTTATTATTTCATCTTCTGTTTTTATTTTCCTTGTAATATCAATCCGTTATAAATCAGCGTTGATGAGTTGGAACTAAAGCCGGAGCCTGAAATTGCGCAAAAAAATTTTTTTATTTTTTGTCCCTCACGATAGAGCATGATCAATTTATTTTATTTTGAAATAAATGAATTCGGATATGCAGTTAAAAACCATAGCCTGAGTGGAAATCGAAGCCGGAAAAAATATGATTATAAATATCACTTTATTTCCTTCAGCAAATTCTACAAGTCGATAACAGTTTCCATTATCTAAATTGTTACTAAATATTTCCAATATCAGTATTGCAATTCTGATTTCCTACTTTTGTTTTAAATTCGCTCATGAATATTTTTAATTTAAAATACTTTTAATGCCTGTTTTTCCAAGTCGTTATGTATAAGAAAGTCTACTAGTCTCTCTACGGTATCACAGTTTCCTACAAAGCTGTCAGTGAAGCTTGAAAGTAATGAAATGTTGGCAGTGGAGTACATAGGAATTATTCCATTCTAGCCTAAAGCTCGAACGGTACCTTTCCCTTACTGTATATATATATATATATATATATATATATATATATATATATATATATATATATATATATATATATATATATATATATATATATATATAATATATATATTATATATATATATATATTATATATATATATATATATATATATAGTCTAGAGCTTTTCGCCTTATTAACTCTTTTGCTCTTACTCACTCTCTTCAATCTCTCTCTTGCCGTCGAATTGTTGCGTAACTCTCTCTATACTATTGCTATTACAACGGACATTGCTCTTCTGAACTCTCACGTCGCATACCTCCTCCATTAAGAAGGGCTCGGGCGACACGACTTTCTACTCAGTCTCATTCTTTCTCTCTCCAACTCTCCGACCCCAGACTTAACCCCTATGCTCAATATTTTATTTACTCTACTGGTAAACTCTGGAACACACTCCCTTTATCTGTTTTCCCAGCTTCCCTTGACTTGAACACTTTTAAACGGCCATTAGAGACCAGATTTCCGACTGTTCCCCAACTCTGGTGAATATTGGTAGGCCTCCGGGCTTTGCCCACCAGAGGAGACAAAATATAAACACACACACACACACACACACACACATATATATATATATATATATATATATATATATATATATATATATATATATATATATATATATATATATATATATATATATATATATATATATATATATATATATATATATATATATATATATATATATATTA
>SEYY01020076.1:0-10000 GCA_009176605.1 Armadillidium nasatum
CATTTGTGAGAGATTGGCCCAAAAAATCAAAAATTTTATTTTAACTCCGATTTCACATGCATTTAAATATTTTTAAATACTATTTTAATAATATTCCACAAAAAATAAATTTAAATTAACAAAAACGTACCGATTTTTTAAAATTTTAATTTTAAATTTTTTCACTTAATTTTTTTTATAATATCATTATTAGTTTACAAACAAAAATTTTAATTTTACAAAATGTTGACGGTATTATTCGGACGAACACAACTTTCCTCTTTCACTCCCAAAGTCATACTGAGGTGACAGGAGAGATTTTGAAATTGGTTATTGGTGTTGGGAACAAGTTTTTAAACTTCGGCTCTCCCTCCTAAATAAGCTTCGAATTATTATTATTATTATTATTATTATTATTATTATTATTATTATTATTATTATTATTATTATTATTGATTATTAAATATTATTATATATTAAATTAATATATATATTATTATTTTATTATTATGCTATTATATTTTTTTTTTATTAATGCTATTTTATTTATTTTTTTTATTTTTATTATTATATATAGTATTATACAGTAGATTACTTATTATTCTTATTTTATTAGTATTGTTTAGGATAAATTATACTTATCAGTAATTATTACTATTTTTTTTTTTTTTTTTTTTTTTTTTTTTTTCATTATTATTATTAATATAAAATCTTTTTTTTTTATTTGGTTTTATTTATTGCAGATATTTATAATACCTGAATAGATAATGCGTGAAACAAAAGCAATGGCTTTCCAAGAACGACGAACTCTTCTCCCCAGGAACTATTAAAGTTAAAAAAAAAAAATGAAAATTATATTTTGAATTTTAATTGTACTATGGAAATTTCTTTCCTAGTTGATGAACTTTTTTTTTAAACTGATTAATTTTATTTTTATCTTTTTATATATTATTATTTTTTTTATTTTTTAAGTAGTAGTAGTAGTAGTAGTAGTAGTAGTAGTGGTATCTTGAGTAGATGCGTTCAAAATATATTTGTGTATTTTTTTCCGGTTAAAAACTCACCACACAAGCATCTTCAGTTGGATGAAAATGTAAAAAATTTATCTAATGCATTAGATAGATTTTATTTCCTAGGTTTAAGCTTGACTGGTGCCCTGAAAAGGGTTAAGGTAACAGAAGGGATTCTGTATAGATAGATTTTATTTCCAAAGTTTAAGCTTGAGAGAGAGAGAGAGAGAGAGAGAGAGAGAGAGATGAGAGAGAGAGAGAGAGAGAGAGAGAGAGAGAGAGAGAGAGAGAGAGAGAGAGACACTTTCACTGTACTTTAATAAAAAATGGAAAACTAGGAATTAAAATTTAAAAATTTTTAACTAAGAAACCAAGAAAACCTTCTTTTGACAGCCTGTATATTAAGATACGATTTACCCAGATCATTCTTTAGCCTTTATATTTTAATTAACTTTAAAATATTTTAATACTCCAACCCTTACCCTCCAGTCAGAGCGGCAAATTCTAATTAAATTAGTTGCATATTGTTAAGACCTTCGTATTTCATTCGACTGTTATCTCGTCATTTCAGTGAAAACTATAAATAAACTTGTTTTCATTGTAAAAATTGTCCAGGAAAATTCGTATCACAACTTTTTGAGAAATGGTGAATAATTCTTCAAAATATTAATTTGTGATATTTATTGTTAAAGATCAATTACTAATATCATATTATTCATATTTTTAGTTTAAAATGGCTCGGTTTGACTAATAAAGTTAGTATTGTTTATGTGGAGTGCCCTTGCCACTGATGGAATAATCTCCGGCATCCGCGATAGGCCTGGCCCAGCCAGCGGTACCGCCGTGGGCCCGTGAAACCCTAGGATCTTCCTCGAAAGATCCAACTGACAGGATGATAGTCCTTCCTGGGGGATGAAGAAGATTATTATTTATTGTTTATCTTAAAAGTAGTTTGCGTAAATGCTTGAGAAGAAAGTTCAGTTTGTAAATACAAAAATTTGAATATACATAGTGTAAAGAAACTATAATAACCTTCTTTGATTTTGTGAACAACAGGGTTCCTGCTGGGTTGGTGTTGCTTACTGATCCTATTGGTCAGTTGTCGCCAGCAATCAATGTTGCATTTTTAATATTTTGATTTTCTTTACTGATATGACAAACTTGTGCAGTGTTTATATGACAAATATTTTGAAGAATTATTTTCCCTTTCTCAAAAAGTTGTTGTGCAGAGGTACGATTCTCCCATCACCTCAGTAGATATACATGTAAAATTGTAGTCCTAATCCTTATAAGCATTTTACTCATCCTAATGATTTATAATCCATGCCTGAATAGGGAGACTTAGGTCATAGTTTCGAAATATAGTGTTTCATATTAGTCCTTCTAGTCATTTTCTTATTTATTTTTCCTTATCCACTGCTGAATAAGGAAACTTACGTCATAGTTTCGAAATATATAGTTTTTTATATTAGTTCTTCTAGTCCTTTTCATTTATTTTTCCTTATCCACTCCTGAATAAGGGAACTTACGTCATAGTTTTGAAATATAGTGTTCTATATTAGTCCTTCTAGTTATTTTCATTTACTTTTCCTTATCCACTGCTGAATAAGGGAACTTACGTCATAGTTTCGAAATATATAGTTTTTTATATTAGTCCTTTTTTATTTATTTTTATAGTTTCAATAAGTTTTGAGTGAATTCCTGTATATGAATACATTTATAAATGCTGTGTTTGCATTTCTTTCTTTTCGAATATATTAGTCATGGGACGATTAATCGTCATTGAAAAAATCGGCATATTTTTTATCAATCGTCATCGTCAATATTTGTCGATTATATTGCCGATTAATTTACAAATATTGGCTTATAAATATCTCACTACTCCACCTTCTCTTCACTGCAAAAAATTGTCCTAACGAATCGTTGGGACAAGTGGTAAAAATGTCGCAACAAATTTTTTCAGTTTTCTTATTAGAAAATAAATCGGTGAAGAGACATTCTTATGCTTAACATGTCTATTGAAAATTTGTTGTGACACTTTTGCCACTTGTCCCAACGATTCGTTAGGACAATTTTTGCAGTGTATTGAGAGTGAAAAGCTGTTTAGTAGTGGGGGCCAAATATACACTCCCAGATGAAATCGAATTACCCCAGAGGGCCCAAAAACTGTAGAAAAGATAGTTTCTGCATCACAATTTAAGAACTTTAAATTTAAAATACTAGAATTTTGCATTTCTCTCCATGTTCTCACTTATTAAACTTTTTAAAAATCAATGTTTTGTAGATACTATTATACTATATATATTAAAATTATATGTATTTACACATTCGAATATTTATATAATTAGGTTAGGTTAGGTGTTAGGTTAGGTTAGGTTAGGTTAGGTTAGGTTAGGTTAGGTTCGTTATATTATTTAATTATTCCTTATTATAAAATTCATTCAAATATATTAAAATAAATGAAATTTTTTTTAAACATATATTTTTGCACTTTCATCGTCATCGTCAAATTTTACAAATTAATATTTATATATAATATATATAATATATATATATATATATATATATATATATATATATATATATATATATATATATATATATATATATATATATATATAAGGTAATCTTAATAAGGCTCGCTTAATTAACTTTCCTATTCGATAAGATACAGTGTACCTTATCACGCCTTTTTGGAAAAAAAATTTTAATTATTGAAGATAAGAACTCATAAGGCGGATGGAAGTGAAAAATTTTTTTTAGAAGAAGTATTTCCGAAGTCATTCATCTCTAAAAGCTACAGGACATGCCATTTGTTAGATTTTGAAATTTTTTTCCTAATTTTAGGTTAGGTTTGGTTAGGTTAGGTTAGGTTAGGTTTGGGTTAGGTTAGGTTAGGTTAGGTTTGGATAGGTTATGTTAGGTTAGGTGTTAGGTTAGGTTAGGTTAGTTTAGGTTAGGTTAGGTTAGGTTAGGTTATGTTAGGTGTTATGTAGGTTTTATGTTAGGTTAGGTGTTATGTAGGTTAGGTTAGGTGCTTGGTTACGTGTTAGGTTAGGTTAGGTGTTTAGATAGGTTATGTTAGGTTAGGTGTTATGTAAGTTAGGTTAGGTGTTTGGTTAGGTTATGTTAGGTTAGGTGATAGATTTGGTTAGGTTAAGTTTGGTTGGTTTGAGGTTAGGTTAGGTTAGGTTAGGTGTTTGGTTAGGTTATGTTAGGTTAGGTGATAGATTTGGTTAGGTTAAGTTATGCTAGGTGTTTGGTTAGGTTAGGCCAGGTTAGGTGTTAGGTTAGGTTATTCTATATAAATTTTTCTTAATTCACAAAAAATAACAAATATCGATATTATTATACTTAAATATTTTATTTACGGAAATCTAAATAAAACTTTGCAGATTTTTTAATGTCTAAATTTATATATATATTATTTATAAATTAAATTATAATTTATATATTTTATTAGTTATAAAATTTTTAGTACGTTATAATATATATATATATATATATATATATATATATATATATATATATATATATATATATATATATATATATATATATATTAATATATATATATATATATATATATATATATATATATATGATTTTTTTTTAAAGTAGATCTACCCCAGCGTTGTAACGAAATTTACATTATTTGTAGAACACGAACCCCCCCCCACCTCCCACTCCCCCCCCCAAAAAAAACGCCAAAAATATTTAAGAAGCTGAGAAACGAAAGGGAAATAAGTTATCGAATTTTAAAAATCGAAAAAAGTAGCGAAAAATCCTGAAATGTAGCCCATTTTGCGAGAGTATATTTTATAAATCTTACATATGGTTCATGTCTTTTCCCTTCATTTTTTTTCCAAACTAGTTCGACTTAACCTAACCTTGACTTAAAGGGTAAATGTAGGTCTAACGGCCAACAAATATATATATTAAAATAAGTTTATTGCAACAAAAAATTTGCAAAATAAAAATAAAATCAGCTATAAAAAAAATTGCCATGTGTTGCAAAATAAAAAAAATACGACAAAAAAAAAAAAAAAAAAAAAAGAAAAAATAAATAAAAAAAAAAAAGCCATTGTAGATATAATTAAAAAGAACATATATATATATATATATATATATATATATATATATATATATATATATATATATATATATATATATATATATATATATATATATATATATATATATATATATATATATATATATATATATATATATATATATATGTGTGTGTGTGATTTTGTTGGATTAATGTTATGTTTACACACCTATTACTCCAATCAGAAATTTCATTTAAAATCCAAATTTAAATGCAGTGAATTTTAATTCAATATTATCAGATGATGTTAAAAATACAATGTCATCTACTCAGAATAAGAATTTTTTGAATTATTAATAATGTATACCAGAACATTGATGTAAATAAGAAAGAGGGGACGTAAGGATAAATCTTGAGGTACACTAACATCAACAGCAACATCTGATGACCAGGATTCACATATTACCACATCCTTCTTTCTGAAAAAAAAAAGATAGAAATAAAAAGAATTGTAATGGATGCCCCTTCACATCATATCATATAAAGTAAAAATGTTGTATAACTCAAACATGAATTAAATCCAAAATAATTATTAGTTATCAAAGTATTCGAATGCCAAAAAAAAAAAAAAAAAAAAAAAAAAAAAAAAAAAAAAAAAAATGAATACAGTCTAAAAAATAAACATTTTTCATATACCTTACCAAAAATATTTAGATTAGAAATAGGCCTATAATTCTCAGTATGAAGCCTATTACCATTTTTATATACAGGAACTATCCTTGCAATCTTAAATAAACCAGGGAAAACTCTATTTCTGATAAGATAGGTAAAAGAAGGAGGAAAGGCATAGGGCGAGTCCTCACAAACTGGGTACGCATCAAGAGATATACAGAATTTTTATGCCCAGACGACGTATAAACTCCTTTAAGTGTCAACATCAATTTAAGTAACTGGGTAAGCATCAAGAAGTATACAGAATTTTTATGCCCAGACGACGTATAAACCCCTTCAAGTGCCAACATCAATTTAAGTAACTGGGTATGCATCAAGAGGTATACAGAATTTGTATGCCCAGATAACGTATAAACCTTTTCAAGTGTCAACATCAATTTAAGTAACTGGGTATGCATCAAGAGGTATACAGAATTTCTATGCCCAGACGATTTATGTACCCCTTCAAGCGTCAACTCGGTTACAGGGTTAAAGAAAACGATTTGGCATTCCTTCCAGTGTCAATTTCGGACTTGAAGCTTCAGTTGGAATATCACTTTGCAAATGAGTAGGCCTAATTTCAAAATACTTCGTCAGCTATTTTTAACATTATCTTCATTTATTTCACCACTGATCTAAAATTCAACAGATAAATTCTTATATTAAGGTTTTATTTCTCTGTCCAACTCTCTGACCCCAGACTTAACCGCTATGCTGTCTTACATATAGTCTATGGTAAAGTCTAAAACACACTCCCTTTATCTGTTTTCCAAACTTCCTTTGACTTGTACACTTTCAAACGCAGTGTATCTGAATATTCCTCTAACGACCAGGATAGCACCTTTCTAACTCCGTTAGAAATTGGTAGACCTTTGGCTTTTGCCCACCGGAGGAAGGAGATAAAAAAAAATCGAAACCACCTAAAAAAAAATGGAATTCAGATTTAGAAACAGGAAAACTCTAGTCACAGAACTTAAATATACCACACTGTTTCTTGTATCTAATAAATTAACTATAGTACAGTCAAATGATTACATTTTAGGTTAACATTAAAACCACCAAACAAGAATAGATTTGAACTCTGAAGCCCTTCAGTAGGTACAGGGGCGTAACTAGTGGAGGAGGGTAGAGGGTACTTCTTACCTCGGGGCGCCAGATCGGAGTGGCGGCAGAAATGGCATCTAGATTATTATTTAATAAAAAAGAAATAAATTAAATATTTCAGAGTAAATAAATTCTATATAAATAAATAAATAAACGATAAAGCATTTTCTTTATAATATATATAAAATATTATTTTATTTATTTTATATATATATTATATATATATATATATATATATATATATATATAGTATATATATATATATATATATATATATATATATATATATATATATATATATATATATATATATATATTATATATATATATATATATATATATATATATATATATATATATATATATATATATATATATATGTGAGCCTTGTGCTCAATCTCTATTACTGATATTTTTAATAGATAGATGTCATGGAAGATTCTGAATGAAGATCCTTAATATTTTCTAAGGGATAAAACTATCTTCACGTCCATATATTATTTTTCTAAGGGTTAAAATGATCTTCACGTCCATATTTATCTAGCTAAGTCTATCTTTTGTTTATTGCATTCTGGGGTTAAGGAAGTAATTTCTGTATTTTTCTTTACAGATAATTCTTTATAATATACAAATATACTTTAAAAAATAGACAATATAAACAAGTATATATTTTTCCAATAAAATACTTTAATTAAAAACACTAAAACAAAGTGCATAAATATCAATAAAAAAAATATAGTTAAGGAAAGTGATAAAAAGAAAGGAAAACTGTGGATTATTCTCAATTGATTGGAATACCTACAATCCAGACGTAAAATTGTTTTTATATACAATAAAAACAAATCAACATACTTTTAACTTTTTATTCTTAGTTCCGGGGAAGGAACTACTTCAACCATCATCAACATCTTTCTTAAAGATTCTCAAGTACTTACATACTTATGTTCCTACAAAGAATTGACTTCAGGTAAAATTGACATTATTGACAATTAACTCGTCAATAACATTCCTGTCAGTTCTGAACCAGAGCTCTAATCTGTTCAGCTCTTTCCTAAACCTTTCTCTAAGTTCTGACCTTGTTGTCAAGAGTTTATTTTCGTCATCATCATCATCTAATACTGGTTATAAATAAAACACCTTTATCAATTCTCAGTGTTTTCTTTAACCTTGAACTACTGAAAAAGTTCTTGTTGTGTGCTCGTTGCATTTGCTCTTTATGTAATCCAAATAGCACTCGCGGAGCACTGGAAGTCATCTGTTCGCGAACGTAGATAGCAGAATTACTCAACAACCTCGTGTCCTGACGAACCTGAGAAGAGGACACAGCAGTTCGAGTCCCGATATCGTCCATCACTCAAAGGCGAACCGGACGAATTGATCGAATCATCAATCAGAAGCTACCCTCATCAGTGGATATAACCAACGGTGGGTGAAAAGTATTAAATTTTCGTCTTTAATTTAATTTAACTATATTGTAATTTATTTTTCTTCTGTTTGGATATTCAAAGTTGCGCGAATATACAATATATATATAATATATATATATATATATATATATATATATATATATATATATATATATATATATATATATATATATATATATATATATATATAATATATATATATATATATATATATATATATATATATATATATTTATTGGAATTATCCATGGTATGTTAGGTTTGGTTAGTGCTTACCGATGCATTCTTTTGCCCTTTTGCTTCGTCTTTATCGAGTTTGATCTGCTCAGAGGGTATCTCCAGCGTACCCCCGCGACCTGCAATGTTAGTGTCCTCACACTCTCACCTCCCTTCGTTTTTCTTCACATGTCCACAACAAATTTACAGGAACATAATCTAATATTATAATACATTACAGTTGTGAAGATCAATATTTTCAGTATTCAATTTAATACTTTTTTTCCAATATATCCCACTATCGTAAATAATAATAATAATAATAATAATAATAATAATAATAATAATAATAATAATAATTTGTGTCTAGGTTTCTATCCCTCCAAGATGACCAAACAAGTGACAATAAAAAATGGGTGAAATTTGTATTATAAAGAGCTTGCGACAACACCTCCCAGTGCATATTGGCCAGAGTGGTTACTGTCAAGTGGGTCACATGGTGCAGGGCATTGTAATGGGGAAGAATGGCATCCTGACAATTTCCCAGGTCTTTTCCTGCCAATGGCATCTCCCTTCAATGATGTGGAATACTACTGGGTAGCAACTGTGACCTCTTGATTCAACAAATCCACATAAATGACACAGTGCATGTCCCAGAAAGGGAATCCCAAAACCTTCCATATTGATGGCAGAGCATTCAGGGCATCCACCTTTCACACATTTTGAGGAAATCAAGATGCTCTTGAATGAGTTTCCATGCTGCCAACTATACTTCCAACCGCAATGTCAAACATTGTAATTTGCCATCCATCAAGGATGGTTTGCTTAACTCTTGCTATATTCGCTGGTGTGACAGCGGTAGGACGAACGCGTTAACTGTGTTCGTTAATCAGTAATTTTCGACCTTCGCCAAGCCAAACTGCAGACACAATTTATGCAATCTTGCCTAGGACAGCGTCCTTTCTGCGACCTGCACTTTCTATCCTTTCAAATTTTCAACTGGTTTAACGTTATCCCTCATGAGCAATTTGATCATTCACAGCTATTCTACAACAACAAGAATATTTCCCACCGCCATCTTTACTAACACTAATGTGCATAAACTGCATATGCCAAAATTTACCTGCCAGACGCACGATACAATCTACCAAAATTGCAACGTTCTCATTTTCGTCCCATTGCATTTATGCACAAATGTCTCTGGTCAACTTTGAACGAACCTTGAAATTTAACATTTAGGAAGGAAACGATAAACTTAGATAATAAATATTTACAAGTGACATCACTTCACAGGAACGTAAGAGATGGTGACGTACGAGAACATATAAAAAAATAAAAATAAAAATATTAATAATAATAATAATAATAATAATAATAATAATAATAATAATAATAATAATAATAATAATAATAATAATAATAATAATGTTATGCAAAATCTAGTTAAATTCTTAGTATAAGATATCACCAGTATTATTATTATTATTATTAATTATTAT
>SEYY01020076.1:15000-22500 GCA_009176605.1 Armadillidium nasatum
TTTAAATACTCATCACCCTCTCCCACCTTACTGCTGGGTGGTGTCAGTTACTAATATGGAATGAACAAGTAATAGAACTTCTCTGGGATGTTCAAGTAATTTGCATTGTTCCCGGCTTTTCAAGTACTGGCAAAGCTTAACAGAACTTCTCAAATATTTTTCTTCTCCAAGTTACAATATCTTGTATCAATCGAATTCCTTCATCCATACTAAAGTCTTTTCCCAATAATAAGTTCTTTACTTCATCAGGCCACCTCCATTTTGGTTTATCTCTTCCCAGAAAAACATGTCCATCCCATGTCAGTACCCCTTGATATTCTATTTCCATCAAACATATCTCCTATTTTCCTATTTCTAGTCCTCGCCTCTTTTTTAATATCACGAATATATTACAAATCTTTCTTATCCAGAATCTTGATTTATTTTTTTGTATTTCGGAAGCGAATGACCACCACTTGCATCCAAACCAGACAATTGAAGAAAAATTTACAGTCAGATCATTCTTTTTTACCTTTCTAGACACATTTCACCTTTTCAGTGTTTATATAAGGCCCCTTAACACTCTTTCACTCTCTGCAACCTTAAAATTAATTTCTTCTTTTAATACTTCGTAAGTAGTAAGCCCTAATATCCATCTCTCATATATATATATATATATATATATATATATATATATATATATATATATATATATATATATATATATATATATATATATATATATATATATATATATATATATATATATATATATATATATATATATATATATATATATAATACTCAGCGGACAAAATATTTGTTACCTTTACCAAACACCCACCTAAAAAAGCCTGCAATACATCCACGAGCACGAACTTCATAGTATATTCAGGACAAGTGCCTAGATGCATGTGACATCTGTGTTCTGCAACTCTTGCATCAAAGATTTGTGCAGTTTTGGCAGAATGCGTCGGTGCCTACCCAAGTGTCTTGCGCGATCAAGGTGATCCCATAGATTCTCCATGGAATTTATTATTATTATTATTACTAATTATTATTTTAACCACAACTGCTACCTATTGGAATGTATGTATAAATAACCTAGAATAAACTTGTTCAAAATATAATTAATCTATTTAACTACAACTAAAATTAAATTAGGATAAAAATTAATGAATAACAAGAGGAACTATAATATTCAAATCCCCCATACACATAGGGAACTTTATTTTAAATTCTTTATTTTAAATATTTTATAAGTTAACTATTAGTTATCCTAATATAAGCAACTTCTCTAGGCAAAAGTCCGGAAATCATAAGACTTCTACTTTATTTTTGTTGCAGGAGCTATCTTTTATACTATATTTTGTTTTCTCGTTTGGATCAGATATTCTTACCTTTTCTTTTCTGAACTATATCACCACAAAAACAGGTTCTCATTTTTTTCTTTCAGATTTGCAAAAGGTCTTATCTAGAAATATTATCACAGATTTTAAAATGTACACTGAAATATTTCTACAAGTAATGTAAATTGCCAAAATATTTTGATTTTCGTAACTGTAAGCTAATTCAAATCATTTGCTAATAGTCTTCTGAACTATGTATATATTTCAAGGTATTTTGATTAATATCTATTACATTTTCAAAGATTCTATCCCATCCTGAAACATACCTTCAATCATATCCTTTTATTTTACCGATAAATTATTTTTTTTTCTTTTTCGAAAATTATTTAGGAAAATGGAGCAAGACAAACTAAAAGAAAGTCAATAATAAAATTTGAAGTTGGTGAGGTGTTATCATTAACATTAAAGAAAATTATTTTTTTCATCTCGAGTGGATAATTAAAAATTGATATGCTTATAAGAAAAAATCAAAGGTGCAATCATAACATTATGACAGTTTCAACTACTTATGAATCAAATTAACAACGCAGCTTTATAATTAACATAGACCAAAGTTTGCATGGACTCTGTAACCACGGTACATGCTGTAACCTATTATCAAAGTGCAAAACGTTAGAACAGTACCGAATACGACCTTAAAATTGTAATTATGTTTATATTATATTAAATGTTCATATTTTAGCTTCGTAATATATATATTTTTTAGTTTAATTAACTAGGGGTTAAATTCAAACTTTTATTGCAAATGAAATAACCAGTTTACATTCTTTATTGGCTATTAAAAAATAATATCCTAATTTTAAAAAGTCACATGATTTTGTAAGTTGCGATTGGGTAGGCTTTTTTTTTTTTGCTCCCTGTCTTCGAACTAAAAAAAAGTGTCTTCACTTTGTTTGTACAGATACAGACAAACACAGCTGACAAGTGTCAACGTTGGAAGGTAAATCAGAAGCCGTAATGCAATAAATGGTATTTGCAGACACGATATAGTTGGTAAAGTTATTAAATTTGAAATTTGATATTAAAAACTTTGATTCATTTAAATAAGTGTCATTTTAATTTAGTTTCTATCTGATTTATTGTGCTCTTAAATTGCGGAATAGTATTTCAGATCGCAATTGTATAATTTGGTGGCTTTGCATATAGTTGAGACTTTTGGCTGGTAAAACGTTCAAAATTTGTGGAAAATATATTTTGAAACGAAGTTTTATTATATTGTACCTGTTAACAAGTCTAATTGAATTTCATTAATTTTAAAAGAAGTTAGAAATACCTTAGTCTGTTCAGGTGGGAGTGATGAATAGACAAGGCTAGTAGTATCATTATCATTAATGATAATAATACAAGATATATAGTTTTACAGGCATTATTGTATTATTAGAACATTAGAAAAATAGACAGAAGCCACACAGGCCTATCGAGACTCTCCCAGTGGAAACAAATAATAATTATGGTAATACTAATACATGCAACAAAATAGTAAGAAGCCGCAAAGGTCTATCAAGACTGTCCCAGTCAAATTATAGTAGATAATTTGCTCATTTATTGATATGGTTATATTAGGTTCAATATCCATTTTTAGAAATTATTCAATATAATACATATTTTCCTTAGAGCTCAGTCCTATTGTAACTCTTCATTCACTTTTCATTCATGATACGTGTATAGTATAACTTAATTGCCTATCCAGTCATGGAAAGAAGGAGGTACCACAACGGGCTAGCCTGGGATTTCCTACGTCCACACAAAATTGGTGCGAAAGCAGGGCACCCCTTGTGCAACGAGGACGACGCAACGGTGGAGGAATGCGAGAGGCCAATTCCCTCGAGCACCTGCCATTGTAGTACCTGTAGAAAAGAGATAGCGCGCCAACGTCACGTTGCAGAGACAGAGGGTCAAGTGAGTTTGAAAGTAGGGGACAGTTTATTAATCTCTTAGCTTTTTGTTTTACCCAACAGCGTATAACTCCTGATACGGGCTTAACTCTAAGAGCAACTGGCTTTAATTTTATTGCTGAGTTGCTTGTATTCTTACTCTATTGAAACTATGAAGAAAAATACTGTATACGTAAGTATATTAAATATAGCCTAATGAACTGTGGAAGACTACTTTTATACAATAAATACATTAAAAAAAGGTTAAAATTCTATTTAAAAATATATTCCTACACCTATCTTAAATTATAGTATTAGATTTTAAAGACTTTCTATTGATTGCATTCCCTCCATATATATATATATATATATATATATATATATATATATATATATATATATATATATATATTATATATATATATATATATATATATATATATATATATATAAACTGTGAAGTACGAAAAATTAAAATATGTATACTTTTCTTAAAATTTTTTTCAAAATATTTATAAGCTAAAACATATAAAGGAGGAAGGTTTGCATTTATTTTGCAAACCATATTATCAGAATTGAAATAATTGCACAACAATTATGCATACACAATTCTCTCATCCATTGTATAAAAGCATCCATTTGCAAATTTTTTGCAAACCACATATTCTATTTTCTTCATTTTGAATAACTATTCAAAACTGTATTATATTTTTTTTTTATATTAAATAGCGTTTCATTGGAGTGTTATTATAATAACATACAATTTATTAAATATTTAATCCTATTAAAAAATTTATGAAATAAAAAGTAATAAATAATAGTTGTACACTAACTAATTGTATATAATGGTGGTTACATAAACCTGCAACCAGGTCACGAGCCACCCCTGATATATATATATATATATATATATATATATATATATATATATATATATATATATATATATATATATATATATATATATATATATATATATATAATGGATAAAGTAACATGAAAATCATTCTAAATATTAGATATTTTTCATATTGATAATACTGCATAGATACGTATATCACAACACATTGTGCAGTTTTTTGTTAAGCATTTTAGATTATATTTGGCGTATTACACTTTTTGTTGTGTGATGTTTAAAACAGACAGATGGTGACATGCTTGACCTATCAAACTTAGAAAGAGGGCAAATCATTGGTACTTGGTTAGAAGGAATATCTGTAACAAAAACAGGTGAATGAAGTAACATGTTATGTGTGACAGTATTGACTATTATAGTTTCACATTGTAGTTATCCATAGTATATACGGTACTGTTATTTGAGTCCATATATTTAATGGTTTGATGGTCTTTTAGTGCCTAATTTTACTGTAAAATTTATATTTTGGCCTATATATGGTTAATTAAATTTTATTTTAAGTCTTCAGTATAACATATATAATATAAAAAATAGGTGTTGGCGTAACACCCATACAAAGAGGGATTCATCTTTATACGATTCAGTTGTGACAGTAAATGAATACTTTTCTGTCTAGAACTATTATGCTGTAGTATCAGTTAATTTTTTTAATAATTAATTCAAAACAATATTTACTTTTAAAAAGAACAAATTGGAAAATTTTGTTGCTTCTCTAGTTATTTAATTTATCTTAATTTCAATGAGAAAAATGGTTTAAAATTTTGTTGCTCCTCGAGTTATGTAATTTAAAATTTTTCATTAAAATTTCAAAAACTTTTAAATTGGTGAAATTATTTAATATCTTCAGAACCTACTGGGGAAAACTCTGAATCCATCATTCGTCTTAGATTGAAATTTTGAAGCATTCCATTTTAGCCCTTGTAGGTTTTCGTCCTTTTCTCAACTTTCTTCGAAGTATCCTCTTTGCACTTTACTCCTGCTTTTGAATGCATCAAAACCACTGCACCCAGCTTATATATATATATATATATATATATATATATATATATATATATATATATATATATATATATATATATATATATATATATATATATATATATATATATATATATACGAAACCAAGATATACCTATAAGGAATACCTAAATATAGGCACCCAATTTTACGCAAAAACACGTCTACCCACTCACCCATGTCACAATACTCTCCTACAACCTACCCCACAGAGACTAACACAGCCTCCATCGTCCACCGGCGCCTTTTACAAACAGATCCTAAATCACATACCCCCCCTCCCCCCAATACCACAACAACCAAACATATACACACTCAACTAACACATTCATATATGATCAACAGACCTCCAAACAGCATCCTTAACGAAGCACCTCCCGAAATAAACACCAACTCCAACAACCTCCCAAGACACTTACAAATCTCACTAGCAAGATTGAGATGCGGGCACCACCCAAACTACAACATTACAAACACAATTTCAATTAAACCAGGCAACATCTTCCACTTGTACCAGATGCAAAAGGGCCCCGGAGACCGTAACACTTTCTTTTAGACTGTCCCTCCAACTATCGCCCCAAAATCTTCTGGGGCATCACTTCTTTGAAAGATCTCTGGTCGAGACCGTCTGCGGCGGGAGGCTTCATTAGCGAAGTGTGGCCGCCTCAACAGGGGGTAGGGGGTGAGAAGGTAAAAAAAAAAAAAAAAAAAAAAAAAATATATATATATATATATATATATATATATATATATATATATATATATATATATATATATATATATATATATATATATATATATATATATATATATATATATATATATATATATATATATATATATAGAGATGTACTGATACCAGTAAAGAGGCCAATACCGATACCGATACTCTATTTTTAGGTGCCTATACCGATACCGATACCGATACTTTAATTATTATAAGAAATACACAGTAATAAGATAGAAAATTTGTGTACTGCTAGGCAACTGAGGATTGCATTCAATGTACAACCAATACTTAGTCATGTATTTCATATTTGGTTGTGCCCAAGTATATTTTATAAATTAAAATATTATCTTTTAGGAATAATAAATGCAAATATAATACTAATAACTTTTTTATGTTTGTGTTTATTCAATAAATATTCCATTTCCATCTTCCAGTAAGTATTAACAAAGTTTAGCTACTCGCTTTTATGTTTTAACATGATTACAATTTACAAGAAGATTCTTTAACTAGCTACAATATAAAGAATAAAAATAATGAAAGAAGAGACCTCAATTAATCAGCAGAAAAGACAAAATATAAAAAAACGCTATTATTCAAACATGACATAATATACTCCTTTAAGGTAAAGACATCACTTAGTAGTCGAATTCAAAGTATCGGAGTATCGGCCAAGTGTCGGCCATATTAACCAATACCGATACCCAAAAAATGGCCGATACTGCCGATACCGATACTATCGGTACATCTCTAATATATATATATATATATATATATATATATATATATATATATATATATATATATATATATATATATATATATATATATATATATATATATATATATATATATATATATATATATATATATATATATATATTCTCCAGAACAACTAGGGAACAAAAATAAGTACAAAATTGTTATATTCCATTCCTCAGTTTATAATATTAAATGTTAAATTATTTTGAAAAAAGGTTAGCCATTGTTTTTGGTTAAAACTATTGCATTATTTCTCATCAAATTTTCAAAATGTCAAGTCTAGTCAAAGGAGCCTTGGGATACATTTACTCTGTAAGTATTACTGTAAATCTAATATGCCTAGCATAAGTGGGTCTTGTGGGTTGAAGGTCTCTGATTTGATTCCTATGGAGAAAGCCTCTGTGAGGTATGAAATTATTATAATAATAATAATGATGATGATAAAAAGTTTGATAAAATTTTAATGTTATATATACCAATAATTGAATTAATAATATACCATATTTTTATCATAGTGTAGTATCAATATATTCCTTGATATAGGGTTTGAGTTAAATATTTCCTTTGTTAAACAGATTTGAAAGAGGGGAGGTGGAGTGAACTGAAAAATATTATACGTATTGGTATTGTGGTATTTAGTGTAATTAGAAGGGATGCACTAATACAGAGTATCTCAACCTTTTCTTAGTGATGGCAATCTCAAATCATGTATCTAATTTAATGTCAGCCATTGCCATTCTTGTTTAGAATTTCCCCAAAGGACCATTTGTCAAAGGGCAGTTGATTGATGAGCTTTCAAAATAATAATAGGTTAAT